>PVJI01002698.1:0-139830 GCA_004026765.1 Micronycteris hirsuta | reverse complement strand
CAGTAGCAGCACTAGGATGAAAACCCAGGCTAACAGAACTCCAAAGTCATTGCTCTTATCCTCTACATTATCCTTCAAAGGTAGGAGGGAAGCAGGGAGGGAGAATGGAGGAAGAGAGGACAGAAGGAAAAGGGGGAAGGACAAAAGGCAGGGAGGGAAGGAAACAGACCTGCAAGGGAGAGAGGAGTAGAGACAGTTGCATGCGTGAAAGAAAATAATTCATTTAACTCAAATTTCAAAATGACATATTTGCTTTCTCAATGAGCGTTGTGAAACAGCTAATAAGTCACTGAATACTTTTTGAAAGTGAAGAAGGCTAACCCGTTTTTGTCAGAAAGCTGGGGGAGGGGAAGTTGTCGCAGAAATAAGAATGCTGTATTGCTTCTTTAGAATGCCTACCAAGAACTGTGTTGGGCTACTTTTCCTGAAAACTGCTACTAATAAGAGGATGAAAAAACAAAGAGAAATTGTCCACCATGAAACTTGACTAGATGCAAACATAAGGGACCATTTTCCTTTTTGAGCAACAGAGGTTAAGGGCACAGCCTTCCTGTTGAATGGCCAAAAGTAAATATTGCTCATTTAAGAGACTCATAACTCACCTCTGTCTAACCTTCTTAGGTCTGACATTCCTCTCTAGCTTATTCCCCGTAACTTCCTTCAGCTCAAACGAAACTCTTATTTCTCAAAATTTCCCCATGCTTGCCCATCCAAATGCTCAGGTTTCTTCATGTGTGACCACATCCTATATTTTTTCTAAGTCTCAGCTGAAATGCTCCCCCACCACTACAAAATTTCCCTGATAGCCCCACTGTAGTCCCAGCAGGAAGTACAATTTCCTTCCTCTGAATTCTTGTCTAACTTTGTCTGCATTCGCCTTCACACTTTTTATTTTCTTCTTGAGTCTCTTACATGCATGACTCACTATCTTATTTCCTGAGGGTAAAATGTAACCCTTGAAGCAGCACCACTACTGGGTCCACCTTCATACACTTCATTGGATGAAAAGATGGATTTTTTTTAGCTAGTGCACTTAAAAATTTTAAATGGATACTGTTTGTTTAATTTCCACAATATACAGAATACTATTGGGACACATATCTAATCATTATAGTGCATATGCATCGTAGATAAATCACTTACAAAACATATGGGACATATAAAAGGACAAACTAAATTCAATATCCCAGAGAAAATAGTAAGAAAATAAATAGTTTTCATAATAATGTCTGTAGAGCCCCCAAACTTAAATACTGGTTGGAATTGTGGAAGTAGCATCCATAAGAGAAGCCAGCACTGGGCCTGGTGCTTGTAGACCAGGGAGGGTGGAGACGGTGGTAAATAATAGAAAGTGCATAGTTACCCCATCAAAAGTGATCAGCTCTGGGAAATGAGCTGGAAATAACTCAATGTTACTGCATGGGAGAATATTGGCCCACTACAGGAAACCTATCCGTGTGGCATGGCGAATGTAGCCCCACCCCTGATTCGGAAAACTGACAGGGAGCGAGTCAGCACACAGGAACAGAGCCCATGGATCAGTTTCCCATGGGGAATCAGGCCTGCATTGTACCTAGGCTGCTTTGAGGCTTGCTTTTTGCTAAAACTCCCTCACTCTGAATTGAGGCAGCAAACGTTTACTGCATATCTTTAAAGTAACTTCCTAAAATCTGTGCTAAACCCCTGAAGTATGGAGTGTAACCAGTTCAACCACTTTTCCCCTTGATTTGCAAACATCTTTTTCTCTGAAGTAATTAGAAACATTCTTTCCTTTGTTAGTAATCACCTAAAGTGATCCTGTGCATAGTAAATGAGGACCATCCTCCATGTAATGTGCCCAGAAAGCAATAAAAGCCTGTTCAGGCAGGGTCGGCACCCTCTCTCACTTAGAGAGCGGCCATGCCGTCCCTTTTTCTCCACAGGACATCTGTATTCCATGTTCATCGCAGCCACAACGCATAGACCCCGTGGGCCAGAGTCTGCATCAGCCCACTGTGCCAGAAATTCAAATTTTGATGCTAAGTCTTGCAGTTTTTATATCTCTACAAATAATCATCATTATTATTTTTGTGTCTTATTTTAACATAACACTGTGCAGACGAATAAAACCCATTTGTGTCCTGAATCCAGGATGTGATCGTTGGCTTGGGACACTAGACTTCAAATTTTCAGGCTGGTGTGATAGAGAGATAGGGGGTCGGAGATCAATGGCACTTTTATGAGACACAGTGAGTCTTTTCTCTAATTCTTGACATCACTTCTGGGGCAGGGAGAGGCAGTACTTAAAGTAAATTTCTCCATGTAAAGTACAGCACAGGGAATATTAGTAATATTGCAATAACTATGTATGGTCCAATGGTTCCAGACTTATCAGGATGATCACTTAGTAAGTTATTTAAATGTCTAATCACGTTGAACACCCAAAACTAATACATATTGTATGTCAACTGTAATAGAAAAAAAATTCCCCAGGAAACTGGAGAAAAGTGAGATGCTTCCAACTATGGCTCAGGGGTGGGGCTTACACACAGACATTCATTGTCTCACAGTTCTTGAGGCTAAAATCCGAAAAGGTATCTGAAGGCTGTGCAGGAGAATCTGCCGCATGCCTCTCTCCTAGCTTTTGGCAGCTTCAGCTGTTTATTGGCTTATAGATGGTGTCCTCACTGTGTTTTCACATTGTCTTTCCTCTATTCATTTATCTCTGTGCCCAGATTTCCCCATTTTATAAGGACACAGTTATATTGGATTTAGATTCTAATGTCCTCATTTTACTTTGATCATCTGCACAGACCATAATTGCGCACAAGGCGCAGTCACAGGCACGGGTGATTGGGACCTCAACACTTGTGGGGGAACAGAATCTGACTCATCACAGTGACACTGTCTCCAGTCCAGCACTTCTTGCGTCGCTCCCTCTGCTCCTTGGAAATCTCAGTAGCAAGTGTGTGCCAGAGAGGCAGGAGATAGGAGGGAGGAAACTCCAGAGGCACCCCAGGACTAAGACAAAGGACATTGATACAGGACAGAGATCCTGTTCTAAGACCGGTTGTCCCTGCTTTCTGGAAAAGCTCTGAATCATGGTGAATGGTGACTGCACCTGCACAGAAGACGCTACATGACCTGTCCTTCATTTTAATAGCATTATAATAAATTAGCCTTGTGGGACCACCCTCCAGTGGCCAATCAAGGAAAATCATGGGAGACTGCCTGCACAGTAGTTTAAAAGTAATATAACTACTAGTACGTGCACAATGAAAGCCTACCAAAACCAGTCTTATAAGAATAGAATCCCTGTGGCCACTGAGGGTCAATCTCTGCTCACAGTTGGCCTGCTCCCATGTTCTGTGGAGTATACGATTGCTTAGTAAATCTGCTCTCTCCCCTTCTGCTATAAAAGTCTCTCTGTGTTCGGTTCAGTCCATTGTTCGTGATCACTAAGAACCTGGCTACTTGTGCCCACCCGTGACACCAGGAAGAAAGAGAACAGAAGTGTTAGTAAGATCAGTTAAAGAGCAGGACCCTAGAACACAGAACTGCTTTTCTCCCTAGTTTATGGAGAATGCTAAAGACAATACTGTTTCTTTTGAGAAATAATTGTATTTCCTTCTTCCCTATAATCCAAGGATACACTCAGCTACATGTTGCGAGGTATACAGCAGCTGTTCTGTGTGTCCTATTCCAGCCTTATGATCTTAAAGGGACAGCCAAGACTGATGTACCAACTGCTCTGAACAGAGTGGCACCCTGGCTAAAATCACAGTGGAAAACACACTCCAGAGCTTCTGTGAATAGACAAACCACATGGTAAAGAAGTCTTCTGAAAGTGGACCCCCACAGTGAACTCCTGACCCCCTCTCTTCCCTGGTTTTCTTCTCAAACACCTTTAGAATGCAACCAAACTGAAACCATCTAGAACCCATTTGGGTGACCCAGCTGGATGCTTGGAGCTAACATGGATCTTAAATGAGACTCATCTCTTTCTCTGAGGCCTTTCTCATGTGTAACCGTGAAAACACCAATTCATTTTCTAGACAAATTTTGCATGTTGTAAGTGAAAATGTTGTAGAAGGTTATGTATAAATATGAAGAAGGTGATGCATGAAAAGGGGATAGCATCAGCAGTTCCTATGGGTCTCTGGGAAGGCTTTACCAAAGAGGTAATATTTGAACTGGTTTTGAAAAAATTGGCAGGGAATGACCAAAGAACCAAGAAAGAAGAAATGTGTATTCTAGGCAAAGGAAAAAGCAAGTGCAAAAGTAAAGAGAAAAAAAAATACGGTACATTAAACAAGTAAGGAATGTAACCACTCAATTCTTAAATGCCACCAACTCTAAGACAGTTGAGCAACATAATCAATGTGATAAAAGTTTCATTGGATTTTTTTTTAGAAAGAGAAGCACTAAAATATTACCCATACATATAAATTTTCATATACAACCTCTTTTCAAGTAATGATGATACATGAAAAAGACAAATGTCCTGGAATCAAGGAACAAGTCAATGATCTGATAAATTCCTATCACATTTATATTTTACAAGCTGGTTAGTTGCCAGGGTCTCAGAAACTAGCTCAGCTAATCAAAGAAAAACTGAGTACTCACAATGGATAAAGCTTTATGCCGACTGTTACATTGCGGGGGATACAAAAATAATTTGGAGGTAGTTACAGCCTTAAAAAATGATTAGTTTGTTACTACCACATCTGTTCCAACATGTACATGTAATGTGCTAATTTTTCTGCTCTCAAACACAATCTTACATTTACCAATATTAAATGTTACTTTGCTAGATAATTTCCATAATTGTAATTTGTGAAGATCTTCTGGGCCCTGAATTTTCTAATGAAACTGTTTTAAATCAGTGTTAGTAGAAGAGTGGCTATTCATAAATAATTGTAAAGAGAATGAGAAGTAATTTCTCATTAACACTCAAAGTACCTGAGAAGACAAAGGATGGATGCAGCTAGAGCAGCTGGAGCTATGTGTGATCGACATCTACTCATCTATGCGCAGCCCACAATTTTCACAATGTTTCTGAACGTCTGTTTTATTTTATTCACAAGCATTTGTCTTCCTATCCTCCTAAGATATTTTAAAAATAAAAGTGGAATCTTTAGTATATGATATATACACCATGATGAAGAGAAGAGGGCCGGCGTTTATAATCAGCACTTCGGAAGACCAAAGCCCGATGGAGGAGTGGTAAATGATGAGGCGGGACAGACAGAGACTCAGGCTAATGACATCCTGGGGGCTTCAGTTGAAAAGGAAGTCAGAATGAGCCCTCAGCTAGAAAACTGAAAAAAAAAGTTAAAAGTTTTTATATAGATTTCCAGATATTTATGACCCCACCCCAATCCTCAGGCCAAAAATTAGAAAAGCCCCTCTAAAGAATTTGACTAAGCTTCCCGGGTATGTGCATGTGGCAGCAGGAGCTAAGGAGACCCTGGCACAGAGAGCACATTTCCATATCCTGCCCACTGACCCTGCCTGATAACCCCAAAGCTAGACCTACACTTGCACATCTAGCACCAGACCTGCTTTTTTTAAAATGACTCATCATAAATATGAACAATCAAGAATCATCAGACATTTGAGGAAAGCTTACAAAACAAGAAATGGAGATAATACAAGAATTTTTCAAATTCTGAGTATGCCCATGCAAGTGAACATCAATTTTCCTTTCTGTCTCAGCTGAAAAGAAGGTTAAAAGTAACTACTCTTGGAATGTTTGTCTAACTCTCCAAACTTCCTATTTTCCACACATTCATGAGCATTCTATGGGCTATCATAGCCCTAGAACCCTTGACTAATGCAATCAAGGAAATAGAAATAAAATATTGTCAATGCTAAAAACTGTAAGATATAGTATTATATCTGAAGAAAGGAGAGTTTAGCATAAAATCATAAAGAAGCAAGACTCAAAGAAATAGATTCGACAATGTCAATTTAGAATATCCAGGGGACATTTTCAAAAAGTGATAAATATATAATCTCGAATCTGCAGGACACCAGAATTTGGAAAAAAAGAGCATGGTCATTAGTTTTTAAGGCAGGGGAATTTTATCAGGATTCCCTACACCTTAAGCAAAATATGCTAGCACTCAACTCTTTCTGCTCAGACACCAGGCTTGCAGAGCAACGATTTGATAAATATGTCAACCTAGCTCATCAAAAAGGAGGAAGAGGTTTTCACACGGTGGACGTGCCCAGTGGAAAGTCCCCATAGTTCCAGCATTTGATATTCTTTCAGACAGTGTCATGTTTGAGTCATGTGTTACTGATGTGCTGAGTGTGATTAACTCCTATGCGAGATTAGAATAAAATTTTGAACCTCAAATGATAAATTTTAAGAAATGTCATTCTGGAGGACTTCTGGTCAAGATGGTGACATAAGTAAACACAGCTCGCTCTGCACACAACCACATCAAAATTACAACTAAAATATAGAACAACCATCACTCAGAACCATCAGAAATCAAGTTGAATGCAAGTCTGACAACTACAGATTTAAAGAAACCACATCCATCCAGACTGGTAAGAGGGGTATACATGCAGAACTGCTGGTTCCGCATCCACATGTGGTGGGTAAAAAGTCAGGAGGGATATCTAGAAAGTGATGAGTCCCAGCCCCACACCAGGCCCCCCAGCCCAGAGTTCCAGTGCCAGGAAGATATGTCCCCATAACTTCTGGCTGCAAACCTGCAGGGGTTGACTTAGTAGAAGAAGCTTCTGGAGTCCCAAGTAGTACTCCTTAAAGAACCCACACATGGACTTATTCAGACTTACTCCCTCTGAGCTCCTTCTGGGGACTTGGGGGAAGGGGGAAGAGAGGGAAAAATTGGGACAACTATAATAGCATACTCAATAAAATATAATTAGCCCTGGCTGGTGTAGCTCAGTGGATTGAGCGCGGGCTGGGAACCAGAAAGTCCTGGTTCGATTCCCCGTCAGGGCACATGCCTGGGTTGCAGGCCAGGTCCCCAGTGAGGGCCATGTGGGAGGCAACCATACATTGCTGTTTCTCTCCCTCTCTGTCTCCCTCCTTTCCCCTCTCCCTAAAATAAATAAATAAAATCTTAAAAAATATATATATATATATAATTAAATAAGAAATAAATTTAAATAAATAAGTAAATTTAAAAATGTCATTCTGGATTGTTTTGGCTACATAGCTAAGTTGCACCTTGCCTGGCAATAATCATCTGTATTTAGTGTACATTTCTCTGAAACACTGTTTCTCAATTTTGATTGCACATCAGGGTTATATGGGAAGCTATTAAGATGTTCTGGTGTCTGGACCAACTGCAGATATTTACATCCATTTGATGTGTGGTGGGACCTAGACTTTGGTATGTTTTAAGCATTTCTCAGATGATTCAAAAGAGCAAGAGAAGCATTGCTCTTAGGTAAATCAATCTAGGTCAAGAGTTTAAACTAGTACTGTCTCCAGCTGAATCATATCATCCATTTTGAACATCACTATTATCTTATTGATGTTTATTATACTCATTTTTGCTCCATGATCAAACTATTTCAACAGGAAAATATTGGGGTGAAAAAGATTGTTACTTAACAGGTAAAATAATTTTTTGGTGCCTGGAACTTCTCAAGAAGAGGTTTCATTGCAAATTCTCTAACCTTGGAAGGCTTTGAGTTTTCTGAGGGCTATTTATTGTATGCAGGAGGTTCAAACATGAGTTAGGTCTAGCCTGTTTTCAGAGAATTTTCAATCTATGGCTTCTCATTTTAAGCCTGTAAAATTTTCACATGAATTATTTTATTTTTATTAGATTAATAATAAAATTTAGAATGAGGTATTAGTACTTTCTGCCTTTCTCTGGCTTTCACTTTTATTTTAAAATCTACTTTATTGTTTGATATTACATTTACCTCCCACCAGCTATAAAAATTCTGGCAACTTACCCTTCTAAACCTTAGTTTTCTCTTTTTTGAGAAAAGGTTCATAAGAGTGGAAATGCTTACCCTCAAAAGATTCTTGCAAGCATTGAGCTTGTCCTTACCAGAGCGCCTTAGCGCACGCAATGCCTCATACAAAGTGCTCAATAAATGTTTATGATCATCTCTTGACTTTTAGAACAATATGTTTACTACATAATTTACAAGTTTTTCTTCTTATTATTACAGTTGAAAGAAATGGAGAATCTTACAAGAAATTCTTTAATTCACTGACACGAACCTTATCAATAGTGTATGTAGGGAATACATCTTTGTATTTTTAAAAAGATATATGAAGAGTGAGAATTACCTAACAAAGGAGTTGGGCTTGCTGTTAATCTAGTTATAAGCGCTGCTCAGAAGGACATCCCATGCACATCTCATAATCAGTGGTTTCATTTTCGCCTTCACGTTCGGGCTCTTCGTTCTCTTAGAGCAGCTGTGTAATTCAGTGATTGGAATTATCTTGTTATGCACCAGCCCAGTGAATATAAAACGCATGTATGAAAATAACAGGATCTTGTGTTAAGAAATGATTACAACATAGAACAGCAGCAGCAATTTTGTACACACTTGTCTTGATAAAACCCATTTTTGTTTTCCAAATCATTAGATATTTTCTAACTCTGTGAAATAATGTAAATTGATGTTTTCCCTCACAAAGTGCTAGTTGAAGTAAAATTTTGAAGACAATTATAATTGCAAATTGATCGCAAGCTTTGAAATACCAAATGCAAATAAAGCAGCTCAAAGCAGAGGACATCTGGAGCATCCCAGCAATGCAGCTCCGAGTTTTTTCCTGCAGTGCAAAATGTTCTAGTTTGGTAAACACATTAACCTTTTTGCACGCTCTTCTCACATCTGATTCAAATCCAAAGGGGAAAGCACCTTTTGGTACTAGAGAATTTTAAATACAAATCCCAGTTTTGTCTCAAAAACTTGACATCAAGGGAGAAGAGAATAAAAAGGAAACTTGGCACTTCAGATGCTGCCATAACCGCTAGAGACAAACAGCAGTACACTCTTAGTGCTTGGGACAGCACTGGGGTTGGAAGTGGAAGGCCCTAGTTAAGTTTTGTGTCATTTACTTGCTGCGTTATCTCAAGGAAGTCCACATTTCTCTGAGTCTCTGTTTCTTCCTCTGTGATGGGGGCGGGGGACACCGCATCCTCCATCGAAGTGCTATGGGGATTTGTCGATTCATGAACACGAAGTCCTTGGTAGACTGAAAACACTTCCATATGATTAAGTGTGATGACATGTGGATGCACTGGTGCTAGAGACAGGGGAGGAAAACACACATGACAGTGGAGACAAAGGGAGACAGAGTCTGTGTAATAATCAGGGCACCTCAGGGGTAGAGGCATCTTAAACTTAGGTATATCCTCACCTCCTTGTTTATGGTTGTCATGTTATCTACATCAATTAAACGAGAACACAAGAACCTATGTACAGCGTCTGGCTCACGGGAGACAGCCAGTAAGTCTTCGTTTATCTACTTTCAAGGACCAATCTATAATTTTCTTTTTGCTATATGTGTTTATGTGGTTATTTCATTATATCAACAGATATTTACCAATGCTCCATTGGTGGGAAAAATAATATAATTCTGCCCTCATTAAGGTTTGAGGTAAGACAGACACTGAATAAAATAATTTCCAAATATATAAGTATATATTTTAATAAAGGTTCTAAATAAAACACACTAAAAGGAGACAACACAAAAATATCCAACTTGAAAGTTAGAGATGATTTCTATGTCTTCATCACCACTTTGATTTTTTCAAGCATGTCCCCATTTTCTCAAGTAAATTTAATCTCCTAATTATGGCACAGCAGTTATACGTTTTTGTAGTCTCCCCAACATCTCATTCAATTCTTTGCCTATAAGTACTCAGTATATCTAAAGTGATCAACTTGTTTCATACATTCTTCCTTGTCATTTTACTTGTATTTGATTCATCCTTAGTTAAAACATAAAGGTCCTAAAATGGCAGAACTCTAGATTCATTTGGACCCGTAAACTGTGAGTTTCCAATATAAAAAATGTGGTCCTGTCAGAGATACTGGGACCATACAGTGGCTTCATTATTCAGGAAATAGTGATTGTCATGAACTCTGAATTGTTCTGAGAGGGAACCATGACCAGAAAACACAAAAATATGCGATCAAAGGAAGGATGAGCCTTTCTAATCAACTACAAAGCCAGCCAAATCATATGGATCTTAATGAACACAGCACCTGGAGGTCCACTGCCGGTGAGCAAGCTGAAATCAAGCAGGGAACAGTGCTTTTTCTCCGAGCCCCATTGTACATGCAATCACACCTGCAAATGTTTTTGTGACATCAACAAGGCCCCAGACTATAATGAGTGTGACTAATCAACACCTGTCGGACACCGACAATTATGCTCACTTGGGGCTGAAAATGCAGAGAAACATGATTTAAGATTATGTTTTGAGACACCTTAGTGGCAACTCACTATGCTAGATTTTCTAGCAACTGCTTCTTATATTTACTCATTCCATGGTGCTGAATACTCTCTGCTCTCTTCACATGCACTCCCTACCCTTTCTCACTCTGCTTTATGCTACAAAAGGCTGTCCACCATGCCTTATATCACTTGGCTCCATTGCCCTAATTTCTCTCTGTGTCCAGCCAATAGGGAGTGGAGGCAGGATGGGAAAGGCATTTATTCTCCAGGCTTCCATCCCAAGGGGTCAACATGGACCACGAAAAAACTTATCTCCATAGATGGCTACCTCCACTTAGCCTTGTACATAACTGCTCTCTCCCTTTTCCTCTTGAGGCTTAGGGAGAGTGAGGCACCACTGTTTCTAACCTGGGCAACTAAACTATTCTTGGTGGCTTCCTTTAGATCAGGGGTGTCCAACCTTTTGGTGTCTCTGGGCTACACTGGGAGAACTGTCTTGGGCCACACATTAAATACATTGCGATGAGTAATCTCAAACAATCTCAAAATGTTTTAAGTAAATTTACAATTGTGTGTTGGGCCTCACTCATAGCCATCCTGGGCCTCATGCACTGCACAGGCAGCATGTTGGACACCCCTGCTTTATATAATTCTATAAATAATTTTTCATGAATCTCCTCAAATTGTCCTAATTTTGGAGTGTTATCTGTTTCCTACAAGGATCTTGACATATATACATTCATAGAACCTCAAATTAGAGAAAAATCTCACACATACTAGTGTACCATTTAAATTTTTAGGTAATGCCCGGCTGGTGTAGCTCAATGGATTGAGCGCGGGCTGGGAACCAGAGGGTCCCGGTTCGATTCCCAGTCGGGGCACATGCCTGGGTTGTGGGCCAGGTCCCCAGTGAGGGCCATGTGAGAGGCAACCATACATTGCGGTTTCCCTCCCTCTCTTTCTCCCTCCCTTCCCCTCTCTGTGAAAATAAATAAATAAAATCTTTAAAAAAAATAATAATAAATTTTTAGGTAATGAGAAAGTTGCTTGCTCAGTGTAACAAAGTTACGCGCAAAGCCAGTTCCAAAGGGTGTTCTATCAGCTAAGACAACGCTGTGAGGCAGTGGTGCTCCGGTGTGGTTCCCAGACCGGCAGCTGCAGCATGATGAGGCAGTGCATCACAAAGGCAAAGTCTCAGGCCCTTCTCTAGACCGCAGGATCAGAAATTCTTTGGCAGGCTCAGCAATCTGGATTTACCAAGCCCTCTAGGCAATTCTTTTTTTTTTTTAATTGTTCTATTACAGCTGTACCCATTTTTCCCTGTTGCTCTCCCCAACCCTGCCCATGCCCCCCAATCCCACAGTCAATCCCCATCCTGTTGTCCATGTCCATGGATCCTTCCTACATGATTCCTTGACTACACCCTTCCCCTTCTTTGTCCTATTATGTCCCTCCCCACCTCTGGTCACTGTCAGTTTGTTCCTTATTTCCATGTCTCTTGTACTATTTTGCTCATTTATTTGTTTTATTCATTAGGTTCTCGTTATGGGTGAGATCATATGGTATTCATCTTTCACCACCTGGCTTATTTCACTTAGCATAATACTCTCTAGTTCCATCTGATGCACATAAAATTTTGATAGCCACTGTTTTAAGGTACCATTCTAACATCAAACATATGCGATAAGGGAAAGCTTACTAATTTGGACTATGACGGGAGAAAGTTCATTTCAGTGGAAAGCCTAAGTTAAACAATAGCTTTAAAAAGAAACTGGTCCACCAGTGTCCACAGCAGCGTTATTTACAATAGACAAAAGATAGAAACAATGCAAATGTCCATCAACAGAGAGATAAACAAAATGTGGTATGTATATACAATGGAATATTATTAAGCCTTACAAATAATGGAATTCTGAGAACACACAAGGTGGATGGATCTTGAAGACATTATACTAAGTGAAATAAACCAAACACAAAAGGACAGATATTGTAAGATTTCATTTACATGAGGTACCTAGAGTAGTCAAATTCATAGAGACGGACAGTGAAATAGAGGTTGCAGAGGGTGGAGAGTGATAGCGGGCACAGAGTTTCGGTTTGGCAGGATGGAAGCGCTCTAGAGGTGGGTGGTGGTCGCGGTCGCACACCCGTGTACTCAATGCGTGCTACCAAACTGTACGCTTAAAAATGGGTAAAATGGTGACTCCTATGTTATGTATATCTTACCACAATAAAAAAGAAACAGGTGTCAAGTCTTTTACACCACAAAGACATTGCTAGAAAACTGTTTTAAAGTTTATATAAGATAAGGCTTTCCTTAATGAATCTTGGGGCTCAGGTCTTTTCATGTTGGTAAAAATTTAGGTCTCCTTAAATCTTTGATCAAAAGAGCATCGTTTCATTATTCACTTAACAATAATTTTCTAAAGTTGATAAAAGTGTTTTGTTTTATCAGATAGGTAAAGCTCACAATAACCTTTTTTACACTTGCTTCATAGGTGTTATAAAAGAAGCACCATCCTTGTCTAAATTGGTTATATCGGTCAGCTTGGGACTTAAACCTGCTTATCCAAAGTCTCTAACATTCTCAGGCAATTCCTAAAAAGATAGGCTGGGTAACAAACAGTATTAGTGCAAGATTACTTATGGTAATAAAAGTAATTGTTATCATCATAGTTGTAGAAATAGCTGATATTTAAATTGAGTGCTTACTACATACTACACATTGTTTTAATTGCTTTGTATGTATTTACTCATTTATTTTCCTGACAATTGGAGGAGGTAAATACTATTATCTTGTAAGCCTTGACAAGATTAGATAATGTTCCCAAGTTTATCCAGCTGGTTATTCTGGAAATAGTCTGAAAACACAGACGGCTTGACGTCAGAGGCTACGCTTTCAGCCATTAGCGTGACTGCCTCCCTTGGTCATGCCTGCCATGTATTTGGCATTCGCAAGGTGCCAGGGAGTGTGTTATATACTTTTTCATACACGATCTCAGAAAATCATACTGAAGAGTTGGTTTAAAAGGAGCCACACTTTGTGGAGTCTATTCATACATTGACCTCTTCCTCTTTCTATTATAAAGGTGGGTGCCTGCAGCCAGGTACACACATTAGAGCTCTCCCTTTCTAGTTAGAGCTGCTTACGTTAGAGCAGTGAGAAGGCTCCAAGCTCCTCCAAAGATCTCCATTCCACTTTTATACCTTTAAAAAGGTGGTGGAGGTTACTAATTTGACTGTCTATTGGTTACTATTTTCTCAAACACTCATCAATTTCTGCTCTTCACTGAAAATTTAGTTTAAGAAATGGTTTAAATATCTGGACCTTCTTTACCAGCATTGACCTGCACATATGAACACACTCAAACTTTTTGCCAGAACAATGAGGTCTATGTGGTGCCTAGACCCAGCAGCAGTGCTGGCAATCTATAAGGCTACCTTTTCAATTGAGAAGTGTTGACAGTGGTTGATCTTTCTGCCAGCAGATAAATAAAAAAATGTCTTATCTAGGAGTACTCCACAGAAATTAACTGAGTCACCTAGGTATCAGCTGAGGAAGAGTGCCACAGATTTGACCCCTGATATCCTAACAAAAATATCTACTGCAAAATTCCTAGCAATATTAATTTGGCCTTCCAACTTCACCTACAAAACTACTGTCCTTCTCAAAGAATTATCCCATCATAACCAAGTACATGTGCATTTTCACATATAATTTGGTGAAGAAACTTTAAAAAACAAAAAAGAATTTTAAGAAGTTTCACAAAATATCTGTTGGACTGTTTTAGATAAATCCCTGCCAGGATTACCTAAAACAGAGTTTCACTGAGGCTATGTCTTAATTACTATGTACTAATTACCTTACCTAGCCCTTAATAATTAGGGACAATGATTAGCAAGGAATAGTAGAATAACTTGGTTATTTCACTCGATACAGATTTCACTTCTTCAGTCCACCATCAGCACTGTGGTCAACACACGGGGTGGAAAAATGGTTGAGAACAATAACGGGATGGCGGCAATGCTGTGAGAACAGCATTTGACCAGCGGTTTGACTTAAATTTGTCAAAAAGTAGAAATTAATTAAAGTAATTTCATTGGCAAATCATATTAAGTCATGTTTTACTTTATTTGTCAGTTGAAGCAAAATAATTTAAAATAGCTCTGTAAGTAGAATTGAATATTTTAGATACTTTGCTCAATTGAGTACTTACAAATGTATATATTAACGCCACAATATCATTAATAAAAGAAATTAAAATGAATGCGTATCTTTTTTAAAAAAATCCAAGCGAAATGTCTAAACTCTAGTTTCAACCTAATAAGTGTCAAAATGTGTTGCTGCTGCTGTTGCTTTGTGTTATTTATTTCATAGCAATAAAAGCTGCAAAACAGCTTTCATCATATTGGGTTGATGCTTATACCACGGAGACTGATCTTATTCACCCGGCAGCTTGGAACAACTTCATATGCTACACAGTATGCAATTTGTCTTCGGAAAGATTTGCTTTATATCTCATAAAAAGTTCAGAATCACGAAAGCTCTTAAAGGGAAAGGCACTGGCAAATAACTTAGTGCTTTGCCTTGACGATGCAGACATCTCTATGACGGTACACCATCTTCTGAGGCACGGACTCTAACAAATAAAAAGTCTTTTTGTTGTCAGAGAGGACTGACCATGAAAAGGGTCGTGGACACGGACAACAATGTGGTGATTGTTGGGGGGAGGTGGCAGTGGCGGAGGGGGGTGGAGACAATAACTGGTGATGGACGGAGACTTGGGGTGGTGAACACTCAACAGTGCACAGACGATGTGTGGTGGAGTCGTGCACCTGAAGCCTATATAATTTTGTTAACCAGTGTCTCCCCAAGGAAGTCAATGAAAAGAAAAAAAAGAAAAGGGTCATGGAAAGGCAGGCATTATTTGCTGTTTTCTAAATGTTTCAAACAGTTGTAAACTTAAGTACAAAAAATAATTTTTAGGTTCACTGTACACCATGAACTTGAATAAATAGGGGAAAATTTGTTGGCACTAACAACCCAAGTTCATTACTGTGTTTTTCTTATTTCAGGTGCAGATAGAAAATAATGAATGAAGGCTATCAATCTGCATTTAATGTGTGTGTAGTGTGTTGGTATGTTTTTATGCATTCACAGTGGGCTATGACTTCCCATTTCCTAGAAAGTAATGGAACATATGCTTTAGTATAAACAGATTTTGTAATGAAAAGTGAATTTCTCTCAGAGACCACATGGAAGCCTAAAATGTTCTGACAGATTGCACAGGGGGAAAATATCTATATAGCTAATTCATTGTGTTTTTAATGGTTATCATATGGACTCAATATGATGAAATTATAATATATTATTTATTTATGTGTATTTATTGGCTTTTTCCCCTTGTGGTTTTAATACAATACTGAAAACTAATGTATAGAGTAAACAGATTGTTCTGATTTTGCTAGCAAAGCCAGGGCTCCTTTTAAAGATCCCCCATGCTAAATCAATACCTATACTGTATCATGTCAACATGTATGGGAAAATATTCGACTACACTGAAAGAAGAACTCTCAGGTTCTTTTTCAATGACAGATATGCTGGTTTTATTTCAGAAATTTAAGACATAAAATATGAAGCAGGGCAAAAACAGAAAATCTGATGAAAGAAAAAGACAAAATCTTTTAAAGTTCCAGATGTTTGGAAAAATACATTCAGCATCACCCTTGTCTTAAGTCCTGGAGCTTCCTCGAGGTAGAAAGAAGGATGAAACAACATGAAAAAGTGTATACGGGATAGGATTTCTCTTACTCCTTGGTGCTGCACAAAGTCAACTCATTTGAACCTCTCTGTGAAGAGTCAAGATGATTCTTTAGCAGTAGATAATACTTTTCAACAAAATCAACAGCTTACCAATATATTTATAATACCCTCCTACAACTAAACTAAATAAGCTATGGGGGACCAAATTGATTTTACTGTATTGCTAATAACAAACCTTCATTAATCAGTTTTATAAGGATCCTTCCATTTATATGATTAACTTCCTAAAAGTAGACTGTAGTTTATTGTCTGGCACATTTACCTCTAACAGGAAAATTTTACTATTGAAAAAATATCTAAAGTGTGATATCTAAAAACTTTGGAGCTAAAGGTTGGCAGGTTAGTAAATTCTACATGAGGTTTCTGATTTGTAGTCTTGGCTGCCATTAACTTCCTATCTTGCAGAATGTCATGTTCTGACTCAGCAGAGTGGGGCTCAGATTTTTTTCACATGTAAATTGAAGCAGTGGATCTAAATGATCTTGCAGATCCCTTCAAATTCTGTTATTATTTCCAATAATAAAAAATATTTATTTGCTTTATTAAATACACAAGACAGATCAAAATATGGAAAAGAGAGCTATTTTGCAGAAGTTTCAGCAGAAGCCTTCTATAAGGATGTTAGAATAACTTCAGACATTTTCTCATAAGTTAAACAATGTGTGATTAAAAGGCTCTAATGGTACATTCTAAAACATCAAAGACTGCCATATTCAAAGTAAAACGAATCCCATTATTCCCAGCACACTGCTAGAATGATCATTTCTGACTTACGGAATTCAGTCTGTCTGGGACTAGTTACATTTCAAAACATTCAAAATCAAGAGCACTTAGATAGACGCATCTATTCTCCCTGAAAGTATGATGCAATTCCTTATTCAAAGCACAGTAATAGTACAATGCAGAAAACTTTTTATTAAGAACAAACAATATCCTTAAAAGATCTTAGGATGTAAAGCTACTGCATTCTATTTGAATTTGAATTAACTATTAGAATTGACCATAGCGGATAAAAACTCAAAAGCTTAGAGATCAGTCACCGATAGGTAAGAGCAAAAGTTTTAGGCATCTTGATTTAGCAATAATGCTTTTTTGGGGATGTGCAGTTAAACTCTACACCTAGAATATCCTCCAGACAAATGAGCCTGAGTTTGAAGACTGTGGTCTTGATGAATTTTAACACAGCTGGCCAGCAGTGGAAAATCTAGAAAGCTACAAACAGTTCAAGCTAAACTTAAAATATCTATAATAGAGAATTCATTTTCTACTCATTCATTGGTTGCTTTAGCAATTATTTATTAAGCATTTACTTGTACTAGGTGCTGTTTCAGGATCTATAGATACTGCGGTAACACGGCAGCCAGAGTCCCCCTCTCACAGAGATCGCTCTGAAGTGGGGGGAGAGGAAAATGAATAGACACATGCATTACATGTTGGGTGGTGACAAGACCTCTGACGATTCATAAAGCAGAGAAAGAGAATAAAGAGTAAATAGGTAGTTTCATTTTAGAAAAAAACGACCAGCGAAGACCTCTTTGTTTAAGTGACATTTAAGCAAGGGCTTAAATGAAGCAAGGAGCAAGACCGGATTGTCTGGGTTGAGGTGTGCTGCAGGAGAGGGAACATTCCAAGCAGAGAAAGCACTCTGTTCTTGGCATTGATAAAGAGCAGAGTTCTGGAGTGGTTGTTCTAGGAGGACAGAGGCCACGTCTCTCAATGCATTTCCCAGCACCCACCACAACACTTTGCACATGGTAAGTGCCAAGATGTGCTTGGCACTGAGATAAACTGACTCTAGTAAATGCACTGCCAGCTTACTTTAAGTATTCAAGAAAGAAAGAAAGGATATATTCACTAGCTTTAGCCTATCATCAGAGAACTTCATTTTATCAGGGTTTACTGAATATCAACTATGGATCCGACATTGTAAAAAATAGAAACACAAATTTACTCTTTCTGTGAATTAATAGAAAATATATATTGATCTCTTCTCCCAGTTCCTGGAAGGGTGCTCCTAAAACTCTTGTAATTTCCTAAGTGATAAGAGCATGAAGAGCATCTCTTGTTTTAATGTCGGCCTTTGACCCTGGTTCCAGACACAGGGCTCCTGAAACCCTTGTGATTTCCTGGGTGGAAGGGGTGCCCTTTGTTGTAGCGAGGAGACTACAACAAAGGGCACCCCTTTGTTGTAGATCCTGGATGACTCGTGGCTGAGGACTGACCAGTAACGTAATTAGAAGCTTGGATTTTCAGCATCCCCCTCCATTCTCTGAAGAAGGGGAAAAGGAAGGAAAAAGGCTGAAAGTGGAGTTAATGATTAATTATGCCTACCTAAT
This sequence comes from Micronycteris hirsuta, assembly GCA_004026765.1. NCBI lineage: Eukaryota > Metazoa > Chordata > Mammalia > Chiroptera > Phyllostomidae > Micronycteris > Micronycteris hirsuta. The sequence continues at coordinate 121,274 of PVJI01002698.1, read as the reverse complement.
GAAGCTCCATAAAATCCCAAAACTACAGGGTTCAGGAAACTTCCAGGCTTGTGAACACATGGAGATGCTGGGAGAGTGGTGTGCCTGGACAGGGCACGGAAGGTCCGTGCCTTTTCCCTCATATTTTGCCCTATGCATTTCTTCTATCTAGATGTTCATCTGTATCCATGATCATATCTCTTTAATAAACTTATAAAAGTGGTTTCCTGAGTTCTGTGAACTTCTGTAGCAAATTAATTGAAACCAAGGAAAGGTTTGTTGAACTTTGATCCAGAGCTGGTTGGTCAAAAGCACAGGGCTTACAACTGGTATCTAAAGTTGGGGGGGCAGTCTTGAAGGTCTGAACTCTACTGCTCTGGAACCTGACACTACCTCAAGGTAGACAGTGCTAGGACCGAGCTGAACTGTAGAACACATAGCTGTTGTCACAGAGAATTACTGTTGTGGGGAAACACCTCCATACATTTTGTGACTAGAAGTGTCAGAAGTTCTGTGTGAGCAGTGAAGGAGACTCACAGGGGAGAAAAACACAGGAGAGAAGAAGGGGTATTTTCTCTACTTCAGACAGGAAAAAACTGAGTTACTTTCCTTTGTACTTTTATTGAAAATGTATACCGTGCTATTAAAATTATAATAACATAAAGAAAAAAGCATTAGGAACAACAAAGTTGAAATAAGAGTCAAAGTTGTGAAAATAGATTAAATGGCATCTATTAATTTATTCTTTCAAATTGTTCAAGATTTTCACCAGGCCAGAAACAAAAAAATTTGAGAAGTAGATTCAGTTTAGAGTTTCTTGGCAACCAAGGAGGTAAAAAAAGTGATGGGTGGTGTATTACGGTAACTCATGTTTCACTGTGTCTATATTTGTGTGTGTATATCTGCGTGTCTTGTGCTTCAACAGAAGGTGCAATACGTTTTTATAAGGCCTTCCTGGAAGCCATAAGCATACATTGAAATATAGCTGAGTGAAGCCATTTACGGCAGATGTAAAGGAAATCACTCCAGTTAAAATGCTTTAATCTGATATAGAAATGGAACTCAAAAATTAGAAATAACATATTCATTATAATCTATAGACTACCTTTCTTGAAGGTTAAGGTGTTAATATTCTTCTTTTTATTTTTAAAAAGATTTTATTTATTTATTTTTTTTTGGAGAGAGGGGAAGAAAGGGAGAAAGTGGGGGAGAGAAATATCAATGTGTGGTTGACTTTTGCACACCCCCTACTGGGGACCTGGCCTGCAACCTATGCGCATGCCCTGACTGAGAATTGAACTGCCAACCCTTTGGTCCACAGACTGGCACTCAATCCACTGAGCCTCACCAGTCAGGGCATTGTGTTAATATTCTTGAATACATGTTGAACAGTCTATACAGCAGAAATTCTACTTCTAACTGTGTAAGCATCTATTTGTTTCTTCTGTTGACATGCTATGGATTATATATATATATACCCGATATAGTTCTTTACAAATAAACACAGAAGTAAAAAATCAGTTAAGTACATAAAAGCAGTTAATGCTGATCATGCTGGCCTTAGAAATTTACTGACCAGTGTAAATGAACAGTTCTTTAATAGACCCTACTAGCAGTCCTTGACATTGTCATTTATCTAAGCCTCTATTATATATCGAATTAGTAAAAACAAGGTAGTGTTATTGGGTCCTACTATTTAGCAACTACAACTCTTCTGCCTTCATTAGAGACCTTCAGATAATTATTTAAAAGTGTCTAACTTTCAGCTGCTGGGTTTGTCTAAGGGTAGTAGTCAATGAAAAGAGATGTAAAAAGAGTTCCAATTTCAGAAAAAAAAAGGATCAGGCATAAGACAAATGTGATGAAAAAGAACATATAATCTAATGTGATTTTTACTTTGCAATCTCCATATAATCATATATTAGAGTAATTAATGCCCCTGAGGAAAGAGTTCTCATTATGAACAGCAACACTCAGCAAGCAGTAACCTGAATTTTCTGAAACTTCATTCTTTAAGAAGGTTTTCTCCTGTGCTTTTGAAGTTGCCTACAAGAGTTATGCCGTTGCTTATAACCAAGGAAACCACAGGAAACTAGGTTGCTAAGAAACCACTGAATTGTCTTCATGAAGATCACCACAGTGGGCTCGGCTTGAATAGAACAGATGCTAGGAAAATAAAATTATGAAGTTGCAGTTACTATTTTTTTAAAAACCTAGGATGCCACTTTAATTACCAGTTAAATCTTTTTTACCCAAGAGAAACTGTTTGTCATTTCTGAAAGATCATCACACAGGTAGAGCAGGGCCATGGCAGGGAGCTTCCCAGGGCCGCAGGCAGGGGGCGCCGCATAGTGTGGGAGCCTGGGCTCCGCTGCACACGGCCTTCCTTCCCCCAATTAATTTGGCTGCCTGGGGAAAGGGTACAAAGGGAGAGCTACTGTCATGTCGACTGAGGGAGAGATTTTAAAGAAAATGTACTTGTAATTGAAATTTTCAGGCCTATGACTTTCAACACTCTCTAGTATGCTTTATGCAGAGTAGCAGAAGTCTGCCTCCTTCCTAAAAATTTTACATTTAAAAAAGTTATCAGTTTCAAATGTTAGTATACATATATAAGTAAATATGAAAATGATTTTGTCAACTAACGCTTTAGCAAATTTATGGCAATTTGCTCCTCTGCCTAATTGAACTGTGATGACAGTATAAGAACAAAGAAATGGCTAAACTTGGTCAAGCTTCTGAATAGTTTAAGTTCCCTCTTAGATAACAGGATAATCCAAAGTTCCCCTCAAAAATCATACTTTCCTAGGACATGTCCTATCTTCCATGGTATATTATTGACGAATTTGTAAATCTATTTAAAACTGTTTAGACTCTAAATATATATCCAGCCTGTACCATCCCTGGAAGAAATAAGCTTTATAATCCTGATCAGACCATCACAGGAAACGATACTTTTAGATATATATTTTCAAACCTAACTCTCAAGATAATCCTTATTTCCACTATTCTAAAACTACATTTACCTTATCCATACTCTTGTCTTTCAGTTCTGCTACCTCTACATTTGCCAAGGTCACTTTGTCCCAGAGTTGCTATCTCTTCCACAATGCCAATTTTTGTTTTTAAAAATGAAGTAATGAGGCTGGGAACCAAGCGGTCCCGGTTCGATTCCCAGTCAGGGCACATGCCTGGGTTGCGGGCCAGGTCCCCATGAGGGCCATGTGAGAGGCAACCATACATTGCTGTTTCTCTCCCTCTCTTTCTCCCCCCCTTCCCCTCTCTCTAAAAATAAATAAAAATAAAAAAAAATCTTTAAAAAAAAATGAAGTAATGAGACACAATTCTTATCATTCCTTTTTGTCTTTTCTAAGAGTTAAATTTGTCAGTCACATAAATCAAGGGTATGTTGTATGCTTCTCCAACATAGGTTTAGATTTTCAGTTGATGTTCAAATGGATAAAAATCTCCCATAAGCCCTGTCAGGGTGGTTCGGTTGGTTAGAGCGTCACCTTGTACGTGGAAAGGGTGTGAGTTCAATATCTGGTCAAGGTGCATATGGGAGGCAACTGATCGATGTTTCTCTCTCACATCAATGTTTCTCTCTTTCCTTTCCTCTCTCTCTAAAATCAATAAATATATTCTTGGGCAGGGGTTAAAAAACCTTCCTAAAACTTTATCCTGTGGGCAATGTGCTGTGGGACCAATAGAAAGTTTTAAATAAAGGGGATGATATAAAACTGATAATAAATTCATGATTGATAACTCAATAATTGAATAATGACAAAATTTTTGGTCTAGAATGACACTGGAAGTAAACAGAACAGTTTAACTATTTCAGACAACATGCAACACTAAGCTTCTTTGAGGGGAAAAAAGCCCAAATATCACTAAGGAAACAGTTTACAAATATTCAAGTGTATGTGATTATCTCATGTGCAGCCCCAGCAAAGTGCCTGGCTCAGTGCAACCCTTTGCATATGTTAACTAAAAATAATGCATATCTTCATGGACAAGATAAAAACGGGGGATTACTGTAAGGTGAGTTATTTGTGCAATACTAAGACAGTCCATTAATGAATGGCATATACATGAGAATATCTATATTGGCGTGACTACACGGTCCTATCCTTGGCCTTGTTCCCTTTTTGTAACAAGTACTCAGAGAAACACATAGGTTACATGTTCAAGAAACCTGAGTACATCACAAATCTGAGATAGATAACAACCACAGGTGTTACAAAATCAATAGACCAAAAGGGAATCACTGTCTGTAAGTATAATAGTTGTAATGAAATGAACAGCTAATATTTATAAGGTACTTTGTACATACCATGTCTCTAATTCTTACAGAGCTCTGGCAAATTCAGTATCACTATTTTCATTCCAAAATGAAGAAACTGGCTCTCAAAGAAGTTCTGTGACTTGCTGAGAGTTAGTTAACTGGTGGCAGAGCCAGGACGGGGGTCCATATCTATTAGTTCTTTTCCAGTCAGATTGGCTAGTGTATGTTTTGAGAATCAAAAGTTCAGGGACTTAAAGCAGGACATTTTCTTACCTGTTCACACTGCCTGTCTGAGTGTGCCATATAAGAACTCTGCTCATTACAGTCACTCAGGAACCATAGCCGATGAAGGTTCCTACCTCTAAGGATACAGAGGCAGAAAAGGGGGGAGAGGTGATTTGCAAATAAACTCTTAAAGCGTCTGCTTAGAAATGACTTGGTCATCTCTACTAGTCACAGTTCAAGAGCTACAGGCTAGTCATGTAGCTAAACCTAACTTACGAGGGGTGGAAGGAAGCAATCCTACTGCTCCAGGCAGAAGAGGAGAACTGGAACATTTGTGAAAAGCCTCAGTATTACCAGGCTCCTAAGTTCAAGTTCTCTCAATTTCACCTTGTTGAATACTCAATAGGATGACACTAAAAAAAAAAAAAAAAAGATAAATGGATGGGTCTTTGTTTCATTTAGTATATATATATATATATATATATATATACACACACACACACATGCACGTAGAGCATAGAGTAGATCTGAAGCAGCAGCAGTGGATGTGAAAATAGCTTAAAACTTATTAGAGTAGAATCTCTAAAGGAGCCATCTAGGTGATGTAGCTGCATGAATAGGTTTATTAATAGCATTATAAAGTCATGATTCAGACAGGCTAATAATAAGTCCTCATACTTCCAACCCATATCTCCTGTCACAACCTTCTTCCTGAGCCAGCGGCCTCTTCATCCACCTAAATACTACACATCTGCACTCGGATAACCAGAGGCACTCGGAACTCATCATTCCATAACCGCACTTACGGACTTCTTGTCCTTAAAGTGTAATTAAGGAACCTTCTCACGTATGCCTTATGACACAGCACCAGCCAATGCCCCAAATAAGAAATCTCAGGTTCCCTCTTCTCTTCTCTGCTTTCAACAGCCGATCACCAAGTTCATCTGATCTTTGCTCAACAATGTCTCTACCCCAAAGGTCTGGAAACTACAGATCCACCCAGCTGTTTTCAGAACTATAGTCAGAGCCTCCTAACTCATCTCCCTGCCTCCAGTCTGGCCCACTCCAAATCCTTTTTCTATATTTCTGCCAGAGTAATCCTTCTAACGTGCTTCTTGTAACACAGTCTCCCTACTTAAAAGTCACGGACGGGCCTTCTAATACCCATAGGATAAAGTCCACGCCCAAGTGTGTGGAACAAAAGGCCTTCAAGTATGGATCCTGTATTTCTGGCTTCATCTTTTGCTTTCCAACCCCTTCTTCACAAGCATGAAGCTACCAACTATTCTAAGAAGGTACTAAACACTCCGCTCTTCCATGGCTCTGTGTCCTTGTACCTGCAGGCCTCTCTCCCTGGCATAAGCACGCTTCCCGTTCGTGTGCTGGTGAATTAATTTCCAGTCAATATTTTAAGATCCAATGGAAATATCACATTTCCCAATTACATTTCCCTTTTCAAACACCTCTATTATTATCTTTATCACATTGTATTAGAATTGCTTCTTTACAAGTCTATCTCCTCTATTAGACTACATGCTGTGGTAGGAATTAATTGCCCTAGAACTTAACATGGGCCCTAAAGTTTTGCAAGAATTAGGATGAAATGAGCTGGAGAATGAAATTTTAATTGGATGGAACTAATGGGGAGGTTTGCAAAATGCAACATTGGATTAAAATTTTCAGACCTAAGTTAATTGCGAAAATTTCACTGGCAAAATTAAATATTAAGACATGAAAAGATAACCCAAAGGTTTGATCTCTAATTAAAATTCCCTAATGATTAACAATGCTAGAAAACAAACTTGAGAGTACAGGATGGCAGGAAGGACGAGCATGGCTCTGCAAGCAGGTCGTGGAGAACCTTTGGTCCTGCTCAGGGGACTCCAAACCCCAACTGACCCTTTATTACACTGCATCTACCAGCTCCTCTAGGGAACCTCAGGTAGCAAAGAGAAAAAAATATGAACATTGCAGCAAACTGCATCCTCTTTGAGGGATTTTAAATTAGCACAAAGGAAAGTGTTTCCCTTGAGAGCTATTCTGGCATTTTATACCCACATATTGCAACTGGTATATGAGATCAAAGCGACATGCTTTTAATAAAACACTCCATAAACGTGTGAGGGGTATGTTTCATTACCCTGGTGATAATTCTGCTTTTTCCCTCCAGAGAAGGGAGGCACTGAACCCCGCTGAGCTGATAAAATAGGCTTGAAGGATCCCTATAGCGAGAGGAGCATCAACAGTGGGATTGCATCGATTTCCTATCACAAAAGCCTGGATGGCATTTCATTATTGAAGTTGCCGATTGCTTAGGCTCAAACCTTTTCACCCCAATTCCTTTCTCTCTCTATTGAAAATCAGCACAACAAACAAATGAAACAATAACACAACAAGAAGCAGCGTGGGCAGAGCTCCTCGTTACCAATGACAGCTATGCAAACTTTCAGTCAAAACACCTATTTTGGGGAAGAACATAAACAAACCTTGCCCTGACTCCCCACAACCTGTCACAATAGAAGGGAATGTGCAACGCAGGCTCCGGAGCTTTGTGCTCAGGCTGGTAACATGTATCCAGCATCCAGAAGTCTCTGAAACCAGGGTGTCCAGCCATTCGGCTTATCATGGCAACCCACGGGCCTGTTTTCATGTGCTGTCAAGTTATGATTGCCCTGGCTACGTTCAGAGCCGCTCCGGATTCCTCTTCTCCCAAAAGAAAACTTCTCAGGTGCTCTTAAAGCTGCTTCGTATGGAAGTAAATGGCAGGATGTGTTGCTAGCTCATATTAAAACTTGCCCATTCATTAAATTTGTACCTTTTCCCATTATTAAGAGGGCTTCTAAATTTCCCTGTCTGCACTTCTCTCGTAAAAAGCTCTTTTTTAATTCAGTGACTTGTTCCAAACCACTTCATCATTTTATGTGCCATAAAATATTGAATGGTAGCTAACCCTCTAAGCCTCCCTAAAATATTCTGTGTCTGATAGCAGCTTCAAGCCAGCCTGAGAGCAGATTCTTAACAATCGAGACCTGTAGGTTCGACCCTATTTGGTTACTAATTCAGTGGTTCTCAAATTTTAGTCGGTATGATAATCATTTGGGAGTTTGTAAAACACACAGCTGCCTGAGACCTGTGCCAAAGACACTGACTCAGTAGGTCCTGGATGCACCTGTGTGGGGCACAGAGTGTGCACACCAACAAGCACCACCAGGTGACTCTGTTTTATACACCCAGAACCGCCGATGAGCCAATGAGAACAAAGTCCTGGCATAGGTAAGTTTTTAGCCCCAGCCTCACTAAGCCTAACATTTGGTGTGCCCCAACTGAGTGAATTGGCATGCCCTGAATCCATCAACCTAATCCCACCCTTCACCATTCCTGCCCTAACTCCCTGCGCGCAGCACTGTTAGCCTTGGTTTCTTGATGAATATGTCTACTTCCAGCCAAAACAGGAACTGTGCCTGGAATCTCGGCCCTATTTGCTGGGGCACTGATACCTTGGCTATATCTCCTCAGGAGAATCTTTTCAAGCCCCGGTTACAACAACTTGAATTTCTACCAAAACCCAGGCAGAGCCCCCCAGAGAATAAACAGCTCGCTCCATGCCTGAAAAAAGACCAGAAAAATGGACAAGAGCTACCACACTTGACCCCCCTGGTTGCACGCTCTCTCTCAACTTCCCCATCTGAGCATCCAGACCTCTGGAGTCCTCATCTGTACCAGGGCCTTCTCTGAGGGCGAGGCCTCAGTTCCTCTGCTGAATGAGTCTGTTGGCATTGAAACCGCAACATTTGCCCTGCTCCCCTCCTGATGAAGTGTTCTTCTTGTATTTCATTTCATTTCTATGATGCCATGGGCAAGGCTCAGGGTCATTATAAGAAAAATTCCTATGAAACTCTTTATTGTGACTACTGTAATGAGGTTGGAAAGGATGTTGTTCACTAACTTACTCAATTTCCTCTTAATAGGAATCCTTGGGGAGAAATTCCTGTCTTGTCTTTGTACCAAAACTAGATTTACTGTTCACGAGCAATTGATTTATTTTTTCTTATCTCATAGACACTGAATTTTATGAGAAGGCTGTTGGGCTTGCCTTTACTGCTAAGAAGCAGAGCCTACCACCAGGGTCATGGCGTATCGGTATGTTCTGAGTCACATTCCCAGCAACGTTGTCCCCATTTTTATTTTTCTATTTTCTCTCATCCAAGTACTCTCTTGTTATACTTCTCATATCACTTGTAAGCTGCCTTAATTTCTTAACACACTGAATTAAGGCTTCCTCTTGACTCCTTTCTGCCCACCTGGATCCAAGATAACAAGATGACTCAAAAGGCTAAGGAAGAAAAACGAACCTATGAACAAACATGTATTCTATACCCACCTCATGCTCAGAGAAACTGCAAGTCATTTTGAGGACAACGAAGTAATAGAGTATTTGAGCCGTAGGTACCTACAGGGCAGCCTTGGAAAGAAGATGGGCACAGAGAGAGTAACAGCACACTGCTCAAGGGCAAAGGTTAGAAACAAGGTCACTGATGGTCATACTGCAGGAGGTCAAAGATGACGAAGATCAGTGAAGGCAGGAAGAATTAGGTGTTTTCCAGAAGAGATAGGACTTGAACTAGCACTTGGATCATGAAGAGAATTTAAGGTTTCAGATGGGCAGAATGAGAAGAAAGCCACTCTGGACCAAATGAAGTACGGAAGAGCAGCTATAGGACAGAACAGAGTTTAGCTTGGAGAGGTCCAGGGAGAACAGAAGCAAGTTGAGGTGAAACCCAAGTTTGGATCCTGGTTTAACACAGGCAGATTTCTTAACCTGATTCCTTAAGCTCTCAGAATCCTTTTCCTCCTTTTGTAAATCAGGGTAACGATGTCGATGAAGAGTCTCGCTTTTATAAAAATTAGAGCTACTGTATAAAATGGCTATGCAACACCTAGCACACACCTTAAACACTGAAAAGTTAGCCATTTCTATGACAACGGCGGTAAGCATAGAGGTGGAGTTTAGTGTCTCCTCCAGCAGCTGCTGCCCCCTGAGAAGTGGAAAACATGATTACACAGAGCTGGGAATAGATGGTGGGTGGTCTTGTAAGTTAGCAGACAACTTTGGACTTGATAGAGGAGGGACAAATGAGCTATTTAAAGTTACTGAGCAGGGCAGTGACATGCTGAAAGCAGTGTTTAAAGAAGATTAAAGTGGTCATGGAGGAAGAGAATGAAGGAGAAAATAGTATAGGCACAGACATTAACTAGAAGGCTGTTGTGCTGATAGGCACAAAGTGACAAAGGACAGGATGAGGGAAGTGGCAGAGGATTGCAAAGGGGGAGCTTGGAAACACTTCACAGAAAGGCTTCTTTACTTTCTTTGGAGAGGATTTGTGACTGACTGCACAGAGGAGCTAAATAAGTCAAAGGTCAAGTCTAATCATAGTAATTAACGATCCCCTATTTTTTGTCTTTGTCTCCCATTAGAATCTGAACTCCAAAAGAGAAAACAACATCTCTGCCCTGTTCATCAGTGCCTAAGCCTAGTTTTCCAAGCATAGAAGATACTTATAATATTTTAAAATGCATTTCACTAATGAATAATGAATTAAATGCATTTTATTCAGGGAAGTAGGTTGAATGCATAAATAAATAAATAATAACTCTTACAATTAATACTAGTGAATATTCATCAAGCACTTTATGTTGGGCGTGTTGTACAACTTTACGTGAATCATCTTACTTTAATCCTAGCAAAATTCCTATATAGTAGATACCCTAGTTACCTCATTTAAAATGAAGCACAGCAAGTTTAGGCAATTTGCCCACAGTTACCTAACTAGATAAATGACAGAGCCAGGATTCAAACCTATGCCTTGTGATGCCAAAGCCTATCCATTTACTCAGAAAAGTAGAAGTGGGCCTCAGAAAAAAAGCAAGTCCGGTCAAAGAAAGACAGAAGTAATGGAAGCCAATTAACTTTTCTACATCTCGTCCTCCAAAAACATTTATTCTTCATATCAATTCCACAGATGGATATACACTTAGGTTTAAACTGATCCCTTACTATGGATAAGCAAGGTTCCTAGAAAGAAATAAAGAGTCTCTTTAAAGAAAATTGAGCAGAGGAGAGTAGATGTGACAAGTAAAATAAGCCAAAAGACAACAGTACAAGATAGACCGCAAAGACACATTTGATTAAGTGTGCAAGGAAGGTGCCGTGTAATGAATGTTAGGGTTTGGAGGTGGGAGCGAATGCTGTGTGTTCCTGTATTCCAGTGTCCCTCCGGTTTTAGTTCCCCACTTCTTTCTGCACAGACCCTTCCAATTCTGCCTCTCCGGTATAAGGATGTGCAACATACACTAGTCTGTTTCAAGAATATTTTACAAAAAGCTCCCTTTCCAGGCATCTGATGACACTTTAAAATAGATGACTTATGAAGTGAGCACATGCCATTGCAGCAGGCAAAAATGGTGTTTGTGCAAATCCAGAGTAATTGCAGATACACACACACACACTTCCAATTTCACTCCCATGTGGGATGTTTCTGTGGTAAAGAATTTCCACTGAATTAAGAATCGCTTAGTTACTATAGTTAACTTCCCTTATTATATTAGAACTAGTGTTATAAAATATCTTAGATATCACTGCACTATTAAAAGAGCCATCGCAGATTTTCAGAGAATATTTCAAAGCCTGTATTATATGGTCTTCTGCCATCTTAATGAGAGTATGCTAACTGTGGGATTTATCTTTAGATCACAGATTTGGCTACACCTTAGAATCAACTGGAGAGCTTTCAAAAATACCAATTCCCTGGGCCTCACCCTACATGAATTAAATAAGAATCTTTAAAGGTTCAGCTAAGAGCTCAGACTTTTTTTAAATACTTCAGGTGATTATGATGTGAAACTAGGATAGAGAATCATTACTTTAGGCTATAACTCAGAGATACATTCATAAATATCAGACATTCATTTACTTCTCAGAACTAGAGAAACTGATAAAGAAAATCTGATGGGACTTGCCCAAACTCTCATTTTTTAACAGCGAACAGGTCTTTGCCCGAGAATGACTGAGTCCTCGCTATACATCAGGGGCAGGCTTCTTCATACACGTTCCTTGGTTTCTGCTGCACAGGACCAGTCACCTAGAGCAATTTTGTGACAACAGCTGATGCATGGAAGTGCGTCCAATCCTCACGTCTTCCACTCACCACATCCGTGTTCATTCTGGCTGCTCAGGCACTGGTTCCTCGTCACACAGAACAGCAGTTCATGGCTCACAATGTTTTTGGGGCCTGAAGCAATCTAGGAGTCAAAAAGTTCCAGAAGTAGATCTCCAGATAATGCCGGAGACTATAATTTCCCGGGTGTCTGCTTTGCACCAGGCACTGGAATAAGTGATTTCCACACCATTATCTTAACTGAGGCAAATAGGAACCGTGAGAGTGAGTGTTTTGTTCAGGGTCCTGTCATTACAACTAAAGCTAGGCTATGTCAAACCAGAGGGATTTACTTACAGGGAACTTGTTACACGGGTATTAGAAGACTGACAGAGAAATGGAAGTGCTGAGGTAGCTGAGGTATTAGTAAGCAGTAGCTAACAGTCCTTGGGCTGGAGGGAAAGGGAAGATGTGGGGTAACAGAACTTATAAATTCAGAGAAGGGGCCTTCACATAGCTGGTGCTCAGAAGGCTGAAGGGGCATGACTGGTACTAAAGTTACTAATAAACACTAAAGTCTGGAGCCTTCCTGCTGCATGCTGTTGGAGAAATGATGACAGAATCGGAAAACAGGAAGGTGGTCCTTTCTTCCCACCTCCCATCTTTCAATCTCCCAGTGTCTCCCATTGGCAGAACCTGACTAGAGATCAGCTGATAGACGAATTGGAGAAACGTGGTCCAGAATTCCATCTACAGCCTTGCAGAAAGGTGTAAAAAAGGGAATTGGAGATGAAAGACAATAGGAACATAAAGGGCACTGGTAGGTATTATCATTTCCCTGTTTTATAGAGGGATAGTGAAAAAATAAGTAACTTTCTGGAGGTTACACAGTCAGCAAGTAGAAGAGATGAGATTCAGGCTGAATTCTGTTAACACATCTGCACTTCCAACGAGTGTGCAACACTGTCTTCTGCGTGATATAGCCTTAACATTTCTAACCTGTATTAAAATAATCATAGTCCTTTCTGAGTTACCATTTATTGAGCATCCTCCATGTGTCAGGCTTTGAACTACACTCTTTACATAAATCAGTTTTTTTAACTCTCACAGTCACACTGTGAGGGAGGCACTCCATTAACCGTCGTCTCTGGTGGCGATAACATGGTGACCAATATCACGCGCCCTGGCTCCGGACTTCCAAGTACCTGGATTCCAATCCCACCCTAATCTACTAGTTATTTAACTTGCTATGCTTCAGTCCTTCATATATAAAATGGATTTATTAATAATACTTAGCTCAAACACAGTTGTAGGGATAGTTAAATGAAATAATTATATCTCATTTATCAAATACAGGTAACTATATCTGAATTTAATTCCTGGAATACTGAGTAAGTATTTGGTAAGCACCAGCTACAACTGTTGTCCCCACTTTGAAGATGATTAAAGTTGATCTTTAAGAGGTTAAAATATCTCTTAAGGTAGAGCTTAAAAGTGATATAATAAATTTATGTGATAAGCCACAGTATTTGGACTCCAGAATCCAGTTCCTTAATCACTACAGTATAACCTATTTTGTAAATTTAATAAAAATAATTTCTAATCCTTATGTAATATTGTGATAAATGTAACAAATACTTCTATAAAACATATCTTGTGCTAAATATTATAAATAATGTCTAAATACTTTACATATCTTAATTAACTTATTCAGTGCTCAAAATTCCATGAAGAAAGTATATTATTATCCCCAGTTTACCCATTAGGAGACTAAGGCATTGGGATGTTAAGTAATTTACTGGAGGATACACAGATAGTAACTGATACTCTAGGGAAAGGTAGGTTTCATTAACCCTCTCTAATCAATGAAGAAACTGTTGCTCAGAGAGATGACTAATTCCAAGTCAAGCAACAAGTGAGTAGAAATGCAATGAATCTTTCCATTGCTACTACCATAGCCTGGACACTTTTCACTAGTCCCCATTGCTAGCAAGTTCTCTGCCAAAATAATAATAATAATAATAAAATTTCTCTTAGAGTCATCAATAATATAGATTTGCTAAATCTATAAACAGACTTTTCTTTATTCCTAAATTATCTACTTTATAACCTTTATTCTACTTCAGAAATTTACACATATAGATGATTAGAATACATATTTCAATAATTTTTAAAAGATTATTTTAAAGAGATTTAGTTTAGATTAATGTTTCCTAAACTGAGTTTTGTTGAAAGTTAACGTGGAAAGTGTAGCACACAGAATAGTTGAGATAGAGAATATCGACTCTGTAAGACTCTCAGACCAAGGCTGGAGATTAACATCTAAGGCAAGGAGATTAAGCTAGCATATATAACGGCTAAAGATAGTTTTCTAATAAATGGTGTTGGGAAGATTGGACAGATACTTGCAAAAAAAATGACACTAGACCAGCTTTTTATTCCACATGCAGGAATAAATTCAAAATGGATCAAAGACTTAAACGTTAGAACAAAAACCATAAAAATCCTAGAAGAAAACATAGGCAGCAAAATCTTGGACATTGCTCAGAGCAATATTTTAGTGGATGTATCTCCATAGGCAAGGGAAACAAAACAAAACAAAACAAAAAACAGCCCTGGCTGGTGTAGCTCAGTGGATTGAGCATGGGCTGGGAACCAAAGGGTTGCCGGTTCGATTCCCAGTCAGGGCACATGCCTAGGTTGGCCAGGTCCCCAGTGAGGGCCATGTGAGAGGCAACCATACATTGGTGTTTCTCTCCCTCTCTGTCTCCCTTCCTTCCCCTCCCTCTAAAAATAAAATTTAAAAAACATTTTAATAAAAAAAACAAGACTACAATAAACTAAAAAGTTTTTGCATAGGAAAGGAAATCATATGAACAAAATAAAAATACAACCTACAGAATGGGAGAACATATACATCTGGTAAGGTGTTAATATCCAAAATTTATAAAGAAGTTATAAAATTCAACATAAAAAAATTAAAAAATGATAAAGGACCTGAATAGACATTTCTTCAAAGAGGACATACCGATGGCCAATAGACACATGAAAAGATGCTCAACATAACTAACCATCAGAGAAATGCAAGTTAAAACCACAAGGAGATACTATCTCACACCTGTCAGAATGGCTATCATCAGTAAATCAACAAACCACAAGTGCTGGCTAGGATGTGGAGAAAGAGGAACCATTTGGCACTATTGGTGGAAATTCAGACTAGTGCAGCCATCGTGAAAAGCAGCATAGAGATACCTCAAAAAATTAAAAGTGGATGTCTTTTGACCCAGCTCTCTCACTTCTGGGAATATATTCAAAGGAACCCAAAACACTAATTCAAAAGAACATAAGCACCCCTATGTTCATTGCAGCATTATTTATAATAGCTAAGATATGGAAGCAGCCCAAATGTCTATCATTAGATGAGTAGGTAAAACAACTATGGGACATTTACACAATGGAATACTACTCAGCCATAAAAAAGAAGAAAATTTTACCTTTTGCAACAGTATGATTGGACCTAGAGAACATTACTCTAAGTGAAATGAGCCAGTCAGAGAAAGATAAATACCATATGATCTCACTCATATGTGGAATCTAATGAAAAACTGAACTAACAGGGAAAATGGGGACAGACTCATAGATAGAGAGCAGGATGACAGCTAAGGTAGAGGGAATTTAGGGGGTGAAGGGATTAGGCAAAAAGGAAAAAGACTCATGGACATGGACAACTATGTGTTGAGTGCTGGGGGAAGTGCTATGTGTTTAGATGACTAAATGGTAATGGGAAAAATACAATAAAGATTAAATTTTTAAAAGAGAAAATAAAGACAAGAAGATTAAGTACGGAAGTTTTTTTAAATGAGATTGAGAGTGTCAATAATAGAAAAGACATATACTGAATACAAACAAATCTCAATCTATGCCAATATTTGAAGCTTTACCCCTTGAAAAATAAACAATTGTTATGAAGAAAAACAAGAAATAACAGATTAAAATTGGATTTTCTCACATGAGGAAAAGACCATGGAGAAAGCTCTGTATATTCTGTAGCAAAGAGTCAGGAAGACCATGAGGAAAAAGGAGAGGAAGTTTCAGGTCTGAGCTAAGATCAAATGTAACACGGCAGACCTCATTCTCATTAAACACCTATAACATTCTGATAAGAAACAAGAAAGCCAAGGGAATGTGCCCGTACACACACTGTGACCACCCGAATGTTGTCTCCAAGACGGGGTCTCTCTGCGACTACTGGGGGCACTTTGGTCAAGACATGCTGGACCCCCAACTTTGTTTCCCGTATTTCCCATCACAGGTTGGACTTCATATCATTTTTTGTTTTAAGTTCAGACTATCTCAGATATAATGTCCAAACATAAAAACCTTTGCTGACGTTTTCAATGATTGTACTTTGAAGTTTACTCATGCCACCAAGTAATCCTAGTTACAAGCCAGTATCTTCTTACCAGTTAAATACATAACTATACTCTTTAACTGGTTGGTTTTGTCAAAGCAATTATTTAAGTTCGTTTTATTTCTTCAGTTTTCAACAACTTACATTACACACGTAATCTATCGTAGTTTCATGATGGTTTGGGGGAGCTTGGCCAGTAACACTTTGACCCAATTTACCTGTGTGAACTGGAATAACTTTCTCACTCAGGAGAGGAAAACACAATGTCATAGAAGATGGAAATGTCATAGCCTGGTCAACAGCTCCCATTACTCTCAGAAATATGCCAATGTAACAAAATCCTAAAGAGCAATTCTTTTAATATAACTACCCTGGGCCTCTCTTACAGTGAGAGCCCTGAAATTTTATATGCCACATACTGTAGAGACATCAGGGGACAGAATAGGCTTTTGTTGGAACAAAATAATTGCTCCAATTAGAAATTAATAAACATTTAATAAGTAGGTCACTTCAACTGCCCAAGAAGTCGTCAAACTATTTTCTTTTAGAACTTACAAGTCTATTTTTATGCTTATCTTTATTTCTTCAAGGAAAGGCTTCTCTATCTTATAATCAGTAAGACTACTCCATAATTCAATACATTTTATTTTTAATAGAGTTCACACATAGTTTCTTTAAATATTTTCATTTTCAATTCTGCCTCATTGCTCTTAATAGCATTTCATTGTTTTATACAAAATATGTTTTCCTCCTCAACACTTAGCCTCTTCAAGTAATATCAGAGCTATTTACTCTCCTTTTGGTTTCTGCTCAGTCAAGCTGTGTGTAATTAGCTCCTTAAATCTTTTCTTTAAATAACTCTCTCCATTCTTTTAGTCTGTAGTCTATTCTCTGAATTTTCTGTAATTTACCAGCGTTGTTTGAGCTGCATTACATGTAGCTTTACAAGTATATTTCAAAAACTGTGTACGATACACTGATTAACCACCCTACAGAATGTTCATGGGGAATGTAGAGCACCAGAAGGTTTACATGACATATTTCACAGGTAACCTGCAGGCTACCAAGAATATAAAACAACAGAGATAAAAGGTCAGCATCCTCAAGCTCCTTCAAGTCATCAAAAGGACACCTATGCAACCATCACTCAATCAGCAGTTTTTAGCCAAAAAAAAGTTCATTTTTAGCCAGAAATACTGGCCTATGCCCAAGAGTTCACTAAGAAAACTTTGAATGGGATTGAGACCAAGGGAAAAGGAAGGAGATAAAGGTCCAGAGACATAGACAACTCAGAGACAATGAGAGAGAATGCTCAGAGTACATACTTCAAGGCTGGGAGGGAGGTGGGAGGGATTGAGCAAAAAAAATTAAAAAAAGAGAAAAACTCATAGATACGGACAACAATGTGGTGATTGTGGGCTGGGGGGAGAGGCGTGGGTATAGGTGGAAGACAGTATGGGGGAATAAATGATGATGAAAGAAATAAATAAATACCAGGACTAATTATAAAAAAATAATAATAATATAAAGTGAATCAACATACACTATATGAGAAAGATGTATAGGCTCTCTGGTTGCAAAATTCATCACACTTTTGACCACCAGATCCCTCTGACCTGAATGTGTCTGCATCAAACTCCTCAGAGACAGAGGAATGAGTCTATCACAAGTACCTAGTAAAGGCTCCAAAACCAATATTTCTTGAATGAATAAGTGAGTTAATGGGTGGGTGGTTGGATTGAGTCTCTTTCCCTAGCTGCCCACTCCCCTCCCCAAAGCTGTCAGTGACCCACACTTCAAAAGGACAGGAGTGCTCTTTGATCGAAGTTATAAAGTGATGTCACCCACTGATAGAACCCCTTGTGTATTATGTGATTTTTATAGGAGATGTTGTGCTAGGCTGTGGTGCAGAAAAGAAAGATAAGACAAAACTAAAATGTATGACAAGGTTTAAAGCACAGTTTAATATACTGATGAGGGAAAAGTCACAATTTGGTACAAAATGAAATTGCCCAGTTACAACAAAGGTCAGAGAAGGCAGGGAAAATTGATTTTGACTGGATTCTCAGGACTAAGCAGGGGCTACACGGGTGAAGAGCAGGGGGAGCGGAAGCAGTACCCAGGGAGATGACTGGTACAGCATGGAGGTCAAGGAGAGAAGCTTTCAGCCAGGCAGCCAATGGTCTGAATCCCAGTTCTGCAGTTCGCTCGCCATGTCACTTGAGTAATCTCTCCACTACTCGGTGTCCTCTTTGCTCCTCTTTGGAAAATGAGCATTATAGTCATAATCAACTGTGCTGAATGCTCACCATGTGCAAAGCAAAATACAAATGTTTTCTATGAATTAATACATTTAATCCTCACAAAATTCAGGTGCTGGATATTATGACAAGAGGTAACTCCTATAAATTGCTTAAAACAGTGCAGTGCACATGGTAAATGTCAGAACAGGTAAAAGAGTTCCTAAATAACTTAAACAAAGAAATATTATATGAACCAGCAACTCCACTCCTAGGGGAGTGTGTGTGTGTGTGTGTGTGTGTAAAAATTGAAAGCAGCTGTTTAAGAAAACATTTGAAGGGTTACCAAGGAACACATGTGACCCATGGACAACGCCAAAGGCAGGTGAGACTGAGGGTGGTGGGGGTGGGGGGGGCGCAGGGGAGAGTGGCAGTGGGAAAATGGACACAATTGTACTCCAACAACAATAAAAAAAAAGAAAAAAACTTGTACAAAAACATTTACAGCGTAACTATTCACAACAACCAGAAGGTGAACACAGCCCAACGTCCATCAACTGACAGACAAAATGTGGTCTATCCATGCACTGGAACATTAGTCAGAAGTATGGATATATGCTAGAACACGGATAAACCTTGAAAGCATTATGCTGAATAAGAGAATCCAGACATAAGAGGCCACAGACTGTGTGATTCCATTGATAAGAAGTACCCAGAGCAGGCAAGATCACAGAGACAGCAATAGAGAGCAGACTAGCGGTGGCCAGGGTCTAGGGGAGCAGGAAATGAGGAGCGATTGCTGTACTAGATAACGTGGTTTCCTTTGGGGCCGATGAAAATGCTCTAATACTAGACAGTGCTGATGTTTGCAAAACACTGCGAATGTACCAAATGCCACTGCACATACTTTAAAGAGGTTAAAATGGTGAATAGTATGTGTATTTTGCCACAATAAAATTGCTCACAGGACTTAGGTTCTCAAAGTGCAGGGGATTTGTTCTCTCTTGTCAAAGTCTCTTTGTTCAGTAAGCTTCTCTTGAATAAACAGATGGCTCAATCACCACTATGTGAATGAATATCAAATAATTACTAAGCAAAAGAAAGTATGACCTGATTACTCCTTACCAAACACAGGTGTCTGATACTAAAAATGTTTTCTGACCAAGGAAACATTTGGTCATGTTTGCCATTATACATGAATTCATTAAACCAGAGGTTTACCAACCCCTTTTCTGGGATATAATGATGAGCAATCACATATCCAGAACCTTTTCTGATCCAGAAAGTGAGTCTAAAATGGGTAAAAATGCCTGCTGAAAAACCAGGTGTTTGATGAATATGCTCTAGTGATAGCACCCACCAAATAAAAGCAATGTCTGAAGGGCCCCCAGCCTCAACTGTCCAAAGGACCACTTCACTCCACTTTAAAGTCATCTCTATATTTAAAGAGAGCTTTCCTATGCCCTGTTTCTTTTTTTTTTTTTTTTCATATTAAATATCTCTGTCTTTCAACCTTTTTCTTCTATGCTATGGCTTCCATTCCATTAAGCAACCTGCACACCCTTCCTGAGATGCTCTCTAGTCTATTAATGTCCTTAAGGACAGTATCAAAAAACTAGGCTCATGGTTCCACATGAAGTTTACAAAGGTGCCAGAGAAGGATTTCCAGAGTTCTGGAAACTATACTTCTACTAATGCAGTTTAAATTTCTATTTACTTCAGGGGCTAACCACATTATCTGGTCTTCTATTGGGCTGGTTGCCAGATAAAACTTGGAGATGATTTTTTTTCAAAAGGCAAAAGAAAAACACATAGTTCACATCATTATATCCCAAAGAAGGGTCAGGAGGTAGGAGGAGGAAGGGTAGGTCTAGAGAGGAAGGAGAAGGAGACTGATACAAGCTGGTTTATGGAGTTGGGCTCCTGAGACTCATGCCACTGGGTTTTCCAGTCTTCAACAGCCGTGCCTGTCATCACTGAGCATTGGATATGGTATTGAGACTCATCTCCAGGCACGGCCCTGCATCTTTTGCCAGCACCGCCTCATTAAATTCTCATCATAATGTCTTGAAACAAGTTTGGAGAAGTAAAGTCACCACCCAAGATGACACAGACACTTTGTGGCAAAGCCTCAATTCAAACACAGTTCTTCCTGACTCCACAAGAAAGGTGCACAGAGTTACCATCGATGGGTTCAATCTGCTGGGCACGCAAACTCTTCCTGCCAGAGCTGGCCCTGCCATGTTTGACATAGCAGTGTACGTTCCCTGTCCCGAAGACTCTGAAGATCTGGAGGACTCACTTGCCAAACCACAGCAGGGCTATCATCAAGTTCCTGTACAGTGACAAATAGTTTCTTATAAGGAAAGGCTAAGTTGTCTGACAAAGGCTAAAGATCAGAACAATGCGTGTCAGAGAAATAGGATATTTTTTGGTTGCTTGACAATTTGTTTCACCTTACTTCCATCAATCCTACTCTGATTCCACAAGTGTACATTAGCTGTCTTTGCTTTGTGTCCCCATTTTCATCACATTGATTTATTATATTGTATTTTGTGCTTGTCTCTCTCCTCTACTAATTAGCAAAACTTCAAGGGCAGGGACCATACATGATTTGTCTTTGTGTCCTTAGAACCTGTCAGGGTACCTAGAATGAAGAGGTATCCAGGAGCTGTATATTCTTTGAAATTCAACAATTGAACCATAGCCTGTTCTTTCCTTTTGGAGTAGAAGGAAAATAAGTCTAGTGAGTTGGCCATTTGGGGGCTATTTTGAAAGGATACATTACATAGACACTGACATCCTCAAAAACACCATATTCACTCAATATATAAAAAGAAAGTCCTTACCACCCAGTCATTTAATAGACCAGAGAGCTCCCTGATTGTCCCCTCCAAAGACATGTTAAATCTATAAGTTAAGATTGGTAAAACCATTTAGTTGTAGAATTTTTCTTACAGAAATCACAGTAAAATGCTCACACAATGAGGTAAAAAATGTTAGCACTAGAAGAGATAAGAAAAGTATTAGCCTAATTACAGAAGAAGCCAGTCATGTCTCCTTCACTTGGTAGTGAGGTATATACATATTTGGGGGGGGGAGTTAAGCCTGTTTAGACATGCACAGACCACTATCACACTTTACTGCTTTCTCATTTCCTATGCAGTCTCCCCAGCATTCATCAGCCTCCAGAGCTTTTATCATATAAGAAGTACTTAGTAAAGGATTTGTCTTAAAGCTTCATTTACACAGTGAATGGTCTGCTTGTGTATGTTCATTTGCAGTGGCTTAGGGGTAGGTACATAGAACTGACGGTGTAGACTAGCGTACACCCAAGCCATGCTTTGGAGACACACTGGTGCTGTGGAGACACCACTAATCTGACAAACAGGAGACATGGCCCTTAATGTGTCACCTAACCTCTTTGTACCTGTTTTCCCCTTTTAAATGAGTCAGACAAGTTCACCTCTAAGCCCCTCCTATGTATACAGTTGTATGATGTTTTGAAAGTGAGAGGTCTTTTTATTTGCCTACAGTGTCTGAAAAATCAATATGCCATATTTTCCTAATGTTATGGATCGCACATAGTCTTATAGCATTTAAACAGGCTTTTCTTATATTATTTTGAAACACCGAAAATCATAATTACAAGAAAGCTACCACGAATGGTCTACATGCTCTCTTTTTATAATACTAAAGTCTCAATGCCAAAGAAGATGACAAGAGGAGACAGCCAGGAGGAGCAAGCAATTCTCAAAAGGCAATTCAATCTAAGTGTGGCACTACTGGTACATTAGTATCTGGTAAGAAATCATGTGTTTGATGTAAGCTCTTTACATTTCAGTTTTACAGGACTGAACAAGGAAGGAAGCATTTCAGGATACATTATCTAAAGTGCTCAGCAAAGAGTACTTTTACATTGGACTCTATAAATGTACAGGTAGCACTAAAGTTTGATAGCTTCCTCTGTCAATTCAAATTTCTACATGCTGCATTTCTATAAATATGGATGTTTTTAATCATCTAATTTCTATATATTCCTCAACTGTATAGTCTGTAATAGAAACTGCCTCATGTTTCTATAGTAAGTTGACAGCTAAAATAACCAAAATAAAAATCTAAACCTAAAAAAGATCTCCAAATTCAAGTTGCAAAAACTTGTTAAGAGAAAAAGCAAACTTTTTGTTTTTATTGTATTATAATAATTGAAATGAGCTTTGCTTAATATTTATAGAGTATTTCATACCATTATTCAATGCAAATTAAAAGCAGTAATTTAAATTTCATTAAGAGAACTGTCATTATTAAAAATCACTTTATATGCTAAAAAAAGAGTAACTTAAAAGTACTTGTGTTTATAAAAAATGCTTCTAGAGCTTATATAGTAAATATCTAATTTTTTAAAAAGGATATTATAATCATAAAAATGATGTATTACAGAACTGAAATCAAAGAATATTCCTTAAATTCCCATGGGTATAACTAAATTGAAAAATGTTCTTAAACAAATCTTAAGGAATATTAAAAATAAATAACAAACAAAGGTACAGCAATTTTAGATTAATCAGTTAGCTAAAAGAAATAAGGAATCTCAAGTGCATTCTCTGAATGTCCATGTTTCCATGGCAACTATCTCTTTCCTACTTCGAATATCATCATCAATAAATATTTTATGGTAATTGTTTCCATGGAAATCTGAACTTACCTACTCTTTCCCTAGCCTAAATCACCACTTACCAAAAGGTGAACCAAAACTATATAATTTTTCAGCCAAGATGAAGTTAGAGCAGCCAGCACTTTGGGACAAATGATTTTTAAGTGGTTTGTTGTCATTTTGTGTTTCAGTCTACAACCTTTCACCGTCCCCGCTTCCCACTCCATCTACTTTCTCTCTGCCGCCCCCTACAATGACACATTCTTTTTTCTCCAGCTCGAGGATCTGTCTCTTCCACCCTCAAAGCCTTTTCTCCACGATGTTACTGTCTATGTATAGAAACAAGAACACCCATATATTCCAACTAAAAATTGCAGCCGACCTCTCCCTGGGGAAAAAAGTGTGTATAGACACATTAATCACTCTAGTTTAGCACATGTATTTAGTGCTTGCCCTGCATGTTGCAGGCATTGAGCTAAGCGCCTATGGAGCAGGAGGTAGCACTTGCCCTAAAAGAGGTCACATTTTTTAAAGGTGTATGGACACGAAGCAGATACTTTTAGAGTAGCAAATGTACAGAAATGGTGTTTACCAAATCTTGACTATAATCGAGATTTTACAGTCCTGCTGAATAAATATACACACAGAGACACACACATGTAAATACAAGCATAAAGAAGTAGGGAATCAATACTATAACAGAGGTTTGCACAGAAAGAAAGAGTAAATCTGATTTTTAATAATCATAAATATAGGAACAGAATCCCACCCGATTTAGCCCCCTCCTGAAAGTTTTCTCTTACCAAGACAGTCATTGTCCCCTAAGAGGAAGATTAACTCAGACAACACTTTTCATATCCCATGATATGCTGCTATATATCTATGATGGTATTTATCACACTCATTTTTAGAGATTTTGTTTTTGGTGGCCTTACTAGACTTGAGATCTGGAAAAGTATACCATTTTATCTTCATATTACTAGTGTGTGAACATAGTATATGTTCCATAAATGTGTGGCCCCTGCTGTGAAGTAAAATAATAAATAATTAGACACATGATGTCTAGGAACTAGTATAGTATAAAGCTAATTGTAGCAAATGCTAAACTGCAAAAATGGACTAAGGGAGAACTGAGAGTAGGAATTCATCCCATGACAATCAAGAAAATTGTCTTAGTGGGTGCTGATAATGTGAGTTACCCTTTAAAGTTTGGTTAGGATTTCATCATCACACAGAGATTAGGCAGAGAGGGTATTTCAGGATGAAGGGAACATAATGAGGGGCAGCATGGAAGCAGGAAAGAGTTAGAGCATGCTCAGAGAAAGACATGCATGCGTGGATGGGAGGTCAAAGACAATAATGGGAATCAAGTCAGAAAAGTAGATTGAACTACGGGCCTGAGTTTGGCTGCTGATAAACATCAACACTCATGTTGAAAGAGACAGTAGGTAACCATGTAAGGACAGATTGGGGAGATTACAGTCACCAAACAAAAATATACCTCATCTGAAAACCATTCTTAGAAGGATTCATACATGTTCCACTCCCTCCTTGTTGACAATCTTACTGCCTTTGCCAGTTAGGTGTCCACCTGGTTCTGGCACCTATCTATACAATTCAAAGTTTTAGATGCTATCGACATCTTATAGAAGACTGGAATTCTTCTAATTCAAGACTTTATAGAGACAATATAAAGTTAATTCAAAATAAGTTAGCCACACTGAGAGATAAAAATCTATCTATAGTTACCAAACAGTAAACTGAACCTACATCTGCCTACTACAAACCATAAATATTTGTAGTTCTGGTATTCAGGAATTGGTCAAACAACGGAACATATCTAAGTCCCAGTCCCATTTTGGATTTTCTTTTTCTATAATCCTGGGCTGGTCTTGTTAAGTGCCCCATTATATCCCTACATCCTATTTCGGTCTATATTATGATTTTATACAAAATTGTGGTTTGTATTAGGGATTATGTTTAAATAATAATAATTTGTTTGATATTTTCATTTGCAATTGTTCGAAGTTTATTAATTAATGTAGCAAACCATATATTATTTCTTTGAAGATGTGTTATTTTAAGACACAGAATTAATTTAATGGCCTCTCCATACACGGGCGGGGAATAGACCATTGACTTCAATTGTAAGATCAATTCCAAATTTAGAAATGTTAAAATATATATTTTGAAAAGTGGGAGGTGAATATGCTTGGGATTTAAAAAGTATGGTAAGTCATTATTTTCAAAATCTTATCAATTCCTCACCAATGCTATTTCCCTAGTTTTAGCTGTTGGTTAATTTTAATAGCTGCTGCATAAATCTCCACAGAGGTTTCGTCTCCTTAAACACTTGCTGTGCAAAATGCTTGCTGACTCTTACTCTGTTTCCCTGGGAATATCTTCACTTGAGTTGTTTCTGCTCTCTGCTCTTCTTCCAGCAAGAGTCTCCGAACTGTGTTGTACTTCTGGCTTTTTAGTGAAACAAGAACAATTATAGACAGAGTCCCCTCAAGGCACTGACTTTTGGTTGTGGTATCCTATAGGTTCTCTAGCTTTAGCAGTTTAAGATTTTTTAATGTATAAATATCACAAAATAAAAACAGCAGCTATAAAATGTAACAAACACTATGAGCTGAGCCAAACAAAATTACATTAATTTTCCTGCTAAAATTTCTCAGTAATCTTGTAAAATTTCTATTATATTTTATATTTTTACCTATAAGAGAATTGAGTCTAAGATCAAGTAGCATTCTTAAAATTATACAGCTAGTTAGGAGTCTGAGCCAAAATTCATAGTTAAGCCTTTGGAATTCTAAAACCAACCTTCTAAATACTGGGTTTCATGTGCTATGCCTTCAGAAGATTAGCAGGAGCAGGTGAATGAGATGTAAGACACTGGAAAGCAGAAATGGACATGCAACTACAACTTTGTAGCCGGAATGAAGAAATCCAAGTGGTGTTTATGTGCCTAATCACATTCTGCAGCTTTTTCGGAATGTATGTATCCACCTGGAATGGTCCAATTTTATTTACATTCCTCAGTGTTGGCATCACATCCTCATTAACGTTTCGACAAAGCTAGTGCCGGAGTGTGGTAGTTACATTCAAAGGAAAAGTCACACGTGTTTATTCAACACAAAACTACCAATCATTTCCTACTTAAGTTGGAAATAACATCTTTAAACGCCTAGGAAATTTGTATAAAAAATACTACTCACCAATCTGCAAGGCTTCAGGGCAAGCTTTTTATTTTCATATAGTCAATGATACAAAAGTAAATGCAGATGCTTGTGTATGTAAAGACAGTAGATTAAAAGTAAATTACAGCTGTACAGTTCTTTTGACAAAATAAAAATTAATGTGTTCAATATATGTCTCTTTCTAATTTCCACCATATCTACATGACTCCAAATATATCTAGTTATTAGGAAATGGGGGAGAGGTAATCTCATTACTAAGTACTATAAAATTAATTAAGGATATGAGAATACTCAACACAAAAATTTAAAATTAAATGCTTGATAAGAACTGAATGAATAAATAAATGATCAAATTACATATGCATATTCCATTTGCATGCATACAAGTTCCTTTCACATGTTTATTTCTTTTACTCTAATTTTTGTTGCTGGAAGGAAGAACAAGGACATCCAAAAGAAGACTGGATCAGCCATTTAGTATAACAAGAACTGGATGAAGTTTGCCTAAGACAAAAGCTATTAAAGCACATACACACCTAAAGGAGACACAAAGCCAGCACTAAACCTTTTGATACTAAGGTTAAATGATAGTAAAACTCTAATACCTAAGTGTAGTACTAGTACTTGATGACCTAATTAATTAATTATTTATGAATCTAGTAAGTGCATAGTAGCACATGTGTTATTATTCACTGAGTCTGTACCCCTTAAAAACTCTACTGGATAATGGATAAGACACTGGACAATGAATTTAAGGAGTGGATTTTAATCTCCACTCTGCTACTGACTAGCTGAGTGACCAGGGAAAGTTAGCACTTTTCTAATTCTCTCTTCTGTATATGAGAAGGTTGGACTATCTTACTTCATTTCTAAACTCTTTCATCACTAACATTCTGTGATTATATTGTGCAATTGAACTACAGGGGATGTCAAAGAAGTATAACATAGCTCCTATAGTCAAAGCACAAAATAGACTTATTGAAAAAAAGAACAACAACATAAAAAATAGCATTCATGTCCCAGATAGTTTTTCTTGTGTTTTGTTTTGCTTTCCTTTGGCTATAAATCCTAGATGATAACCTTTTCCCAAACCCATTCTCAACGGAAACATATTTATAACACAGATTATTTCATGAATTCTAAAACACACTTTTTTTTACATTTTGGTATTTCTGAAATCAGATTTTTGCTTAAAATTGATAACAACTGATATTTAATGACATACAGTAACAGCCACTCAATAAATATTTTGCTCTATGAATGAACAATTCATGAAGTAATAAAAGACTGATATGAACAAAAAACAAGTTGATTTTAGTCTTTAATTTCATTTCTATTATGTTTATTCTGTATATAATGTTGGTATTAAAATAAAATGTTATACACAGAAATCCAAAATGTACATAAAATATTTTAAATATAAATAATAAAAACATATCAAATTTTATATTTATTATTATTTAAAAGCAACAAAATTTTTAATCTAATTTCCAAACTCAGAGAGTTATAAAATAGGAAAAGCAGAAATTAT
Source organism: Micronycteris hirsuta (assembly GCA_004026765.1). Classification (NCBI taxonomy): domain Eukaryota; kingdom Metazoa; phylum Chordata; class Mammalia; order Chiroptera; family Phyllostomidae; genus Micronycteris; species Micronycteris hirsuta. Next base: position 93,592 of record PVJI01002698.1, on the reverse strand, counting down.
TTAGGAGGAAAACTAAAATTTCTGGTTCTGCAAGAAATAAGGAAGGCAAAAATCTCATTCTGATTATTTTTTTTAACAAATGCTATTAATAATTAGGCATTGGCACTTAAGTTGAAACATATGGTGTAACATTCTAATAAAAATGGTAGAGCAGAGTGCAGTCCAAGAAATGAGTAAGACATATTGCTACTACAGAGTTATACAGAGGTAGCAAGAAAAAATAGACTTCAAGTCAAAGAAAACAATAGACGACAAGAACATATGAAACTACTACTGATAAATGGTCTAAGCAGGAAGCTCTACTTGACTTCCATTTGGATATGACCAATGGTAAACACCATCAAGAAATCGGAGAGCAGCCCTGGCTGGTGTGGCTCACTAGACTAAGTGCTGGATTGTGAACCAAAGGGTCACAGGTTTGATTCCCAGCCTGGGGCATGCAAGAGGCAACCACACATTGATGTTTCTCTCCCTCTCTTTGTCCTTCCCTTCCCCTCTCTGTAAAAATAAATAAATAAAATCTTTAATAAAAATAGAAAGAAAGAAATTGGAGAGCATAAGGGATAACCAAGAATATTTCTTCTGGGATAACCAAGGACATTTCTTCTGGATACCTCCCTAGTTGTCTTTTATTTTCTTTTTTTTCTTTTTTCAGTAGCTATGACCTTCCATTTCCACAGCCCTTGGGTTGGCCCTTCCCTTCAGCATCAGCACATGACCTTGTTATTACTCTTTTACTTCTTGCCCCTTCAGACCTCAGCTTCCCACTGCTATTAGTCTCTCGGTGTCTCATCAAGCCTTGTTCTGTACCTCATCCTGACCATACCTCTGCAAGCAGTTTCTTTGCTGACATCATATTACTACCATCTGGGACAAATTCAGGTTTTTCTAGGACTCTGACAAAGGCTAGAAGAAACCTCAGTGAAACCTTAAATATGAATACTTTTGAGGCGTATGAAAATCTAATTCTATTTCATTATACCTCAATTTTTTTTACAAGTTATGTCATTGCTCTCAAGAGAAAAGCTCTGACTCAACCATGGGTAAATATTGTTAATTCTGACCTTTCTGAAAACTCATTATAATATTCGGTATTGAAAGTTCTAACTAAATAGGACAAAACCTGCTCATTTCAGAGGACTCACAGTAACAAGCATATTGAATGTTCTTTATGAATTACTCTCTGCAAGAGCATTGCCTATAAAACTGTGCCCTTCTGACTTTGGCTTTGATAGTTCATTTACTTTAAACCATTTAGAAATTTTCTACTTCAAATTTAAGAACAATCAAAATTAAAAAACCCACTTTTTCACCCAATGTTTTCTTTTTTTTTTTAGCAATTGCTCTATTTTGGGTATAAGCTAAGCTTTTATAAGACTTGAAAGAATACTAATTAAGGATTAGTATTTATTATATCATAGTATTATGGTATTAAATATATAGCAGCTAAATACATATTATAGCATTATAGTATATATTATAGTATTAAATATTTAAATATTAATGCTATAATTAGTATTTATATATTTATTATGGACAAATAGTTGCACCATAATAGTGTAACTATAGATAAATGCAACTATAACAGGAGAGTTCTGAGACTTCAAGGGCAACATACCTAGTACATTGGTGGTACTTAAGGAAAAGGAGGCTGGAGTAGGAAAGCAAAGAAATGAAGTCACTTGAGAACTAGCTGAGAAGTGACCGGGCATGTTACTGAACACCCGGAGGGCAACCCCTTATCCTCTTTACGGAGGATATGTTGTCAGTTTATGTTGTTGTCTCAGCAGTTGAATGACTCTAGAGAGTGCACTTTTCTTAGAACTCAAGGTTTTCAGAGTTGAGAAAGTAACTAGAATAATAAGTAGCATGAATACAGCTTTGTTTCTCAGGAAATGCAAGGTAATAGCCATTGTATAGGTAACAGGCTCCAGATATTCCTAGGCTTACACACCTAGGAATCCAGCCAGAAGGTTGTAAGTCAGATAGTCAGATGCTGCTGCCTTCCAGATTTTCTTATCTCAACTTACATAACTGGGATACTTTGAAAAACAAGGTCTTGTTTTCACAGTTACAAAAATGTCATTCCCCACAAAATGTTAGAAAACAGGCTAACATCACTGATTCTCGAGGGCCCTCCATCTTGCTTTTTTATTGCCCTTGTTACCAGGGCTTAAGATGTTAGATGTTTTTATTTCACATCAAAGCAAGATTTTTTTAAAGTATATTTTATTGATTATGCTATTATAGTTTTCCCAATTTTTTTCTCCCTTTATCTCCTCTCTGCTATGTACCCTCCTTCTAGCATACCCTACCTTAGTTCATGTGCATGGGTTGTACACATAAGTTTTTTGGCTTCTCTGTTTCCTATACTATTCTTAACCTCCCCCATCTAAAATGCCTACCATTTATGCTTCTAATTCCCTAAACCTTCCCTTCCTATTCTTCCCTTCCCCCTCCCCACTAATAATCCTCCACGTGATCTCCATTTCTCTGTTTCTCTTCCTATTCTAGTTATTTGCTTAGTTTTTGTTTTTGTTTTTTAGGTTCAGTTGTTGATAGTTATGAGTTTGTCATTTTACTATTCGCAGATTTTGACCTTCTTCTATTTCTTAGATAAGTTCCTTTAAAATTTCATATAATAAGAGCTCGGTAATGATGAACTCCTTTAACTTTATCTTATCTGGGAAGCACTTTATCTGCCCTTCCATTCTAAATGACAGCTTTGCTGGGTAGAGTAATCTTGGATGTAGGTCCTTGCCTTTGATAACTTTGAATACTACTTTCCAGCTCCTTCTTGCCTGCAAGGTTTCTTTTGAGAAATCAGTTGATTGTCTTATGGGAACTCCTTTGTAGGTAACTCTCCTTTCCTCTTGCTGCTTTTAAGATTCTCTCCTTCTCTTTAATCTTGGGTAACTTAATTATGATGTGCTCCTCCTTATTATGTGTTCCTCCTTGTGTCCAATTTCTTTGAGACTCTCTGGGCTTCCTGGATTTCCTGGAAGTCTATTTCCTTCCCAAGACTGGAGAGGTTTTCCTTCATTATTTGTTCAAATAACTTTTCAACTTCTTGCTTTTGTTCTTTTCCTTCTGGCACCCCTATGATTGAGATGCTGGAGTGCTTAAAGTTGTCCCAGAGGTTCCTAAGCCACTTCTTATTTTTTTTGAATTCTGGTTTCTTCATTCTGTTCTGGTTTGGTGTTTCTTTCTTTCTTTTTTTTACAAATTGTTGATATGAGTCCCAGTTTCCTTCCCTGCACTGTTTGTTCCCTGTATATTTTGCTTTATTTCACTTCATTTGTTAGCCTTCATTTGTTCCTTTATTTTGAGACTGAGCTCAGTCAGTTCTGTGAGCATCCTGATTACCAGTGTTTTGAACTCTGCATCAGATAGGTTATCTATCTTCTTGTCACTTAGCTCTTTTTTCTGGAGTTTTGATCTGTTCTTTCATTCAGGCCATATTTCTTTGTCTCAGCTCACCTGTTATGTTGTAAGGGGGCAGAGCCTTAAGTAATCGCCAGGGTGGGGCAATCTCCTTGCTGTGTTGTGGCTCTGTCAGTCGGGGAGGGCTCAGAGAGTGAACAATGCCACTTGCTTGCTCTGCTCTAGCCCCACTTTTCAACGAACACCCCTGTGAGACTGGGAGTTTCTTCCACCATTGCAACCCCCGCAGTATTTAACAGCTAGAGGTTTTGAGTCTTTAGTTTCCTGCTCTGCCAGCCCTGCCTAGCCAGTGCTGTCCACTGCCTTGCCACATGGCCTCTCCCCTCAGTTGCCCTCTCCTGTCTCTGCCCCTCCTACTGATCTGGTTAAATGTTTCTTTAACTCCTTGGTTGTAGGAGTTCCATGCAATTTAATTTTCTGGCACTTCTGGTTGTTCATTGTTTTTAAATTGGTTGTTATCCTTCTTTTGGTTAGTGAAGTGTTTCTATCTACACCTCCATCTTGGTTGAAACGTCAAAACAAGATTCTGTAACATTCTTTGTATACTTAGCATTTGTATAGTTCAAGGCAGAAACCTTCAGCTTTAACATTTGTTTAATCTGTTGCAACTTCCCTATGAGAACAAGAGTCTTTTCATCTCAATTCACATTCAATTACTCATTCACCTACCAATGTGTTTATTTTAAAAATCAGCCCGGCTGGTATAGCTCGCCTGGCTGGTGTAGCTCAGTGGATTGAGTGCAGACTGGGAACCAGAAGATCCTGGTTCAATCCCCATTTGGGGCACATGCCTGGGTTGCAGGCCAGGTCCCTAGTGAGGGCCGTGTGAGAGGCAACCATACATTGCTCTTTCTCCCTCCCTTCTCCTCTCTCTAAAAAATAAATAAATAAATCTTTAAAAAAATAAAAATCATTTCTTACTACACGCTAAAATCTATACTAGGAGGTATATCAATGGAGTAGACCTATGTGGGTGCTTAATTTCGAAAAGGTCAGGTTTTTGCATGAAGGTAAATAAACTGTACTACTGAGAACATGTCATACAGGAGAGATATGAATTTAGTACACAGATCATGGGAGTAGCTAATGCTTCCTGGAAGACGTTAGGGAACACTCCAAGGAGAATGACACTGGAGTTGGATTTGAAGAATAGGCATTCTCTGATGTAAAATGGGAGAAGAGCTTTTCAGACTGTTGGCACAACAGTGTAAAGGCTTAAAGATATGTGTCTTTATTTTCTATTACTTTAAGGCCACACCTCTGAGATAGTCATGTTAGTTTAGAGATAGGAGTGGCAGAACTTTCTGGAGAACACTGTCTCATTGTCTTTACCAAAAGACCCAAGTGGAGATTTCTCATTAGAAATGAATGCTAGCTGAATGTCTGAATTGTTAGCATAAAGAATCTCTCCCTATTATTTACAAGATGTTTGAATTTAATTGTAAAAATAAGATAAAACAATTCCTTAACTTTTAAAGCAGAGGGATGAAATGGATACAGGGTTAGCTATGATTAGCTATGGGATGGATCAAATGTAATAAGGCATAAAAGTTTGCATTATATGTATTTTTTATCCTAACCTGAGGGTATTATTATTGACTTTAGAGAGAGAGGAAGAGGGAAAGAGAGAGAAACACTGACATGAGAGAGAAACATCGATCGGTTGCCTCCTTTACATGCCCTGACTGGAGATCTTACCTGTAACCTGGCATTTGCCCTGACCAGGAATCAAACCCACACTATTTTGGTGTATGGGACAACACCAACATAGCCACCTAGCCAGAGCCATAGGTGTTTATTTTTAATTCAAGCCTCAAGGATTCCTCTATAATACTCTTCTCACTTATTTGCATTCCTATATTCTTTCATAACTGGAAAAAACAGGTGTGGACCTATAACTATCGGATCACAAACATGTACCTGTGAAACTATGTCATCCATCATATGGTCTCAATAGAAAAGTCTGAGAACTGCTGATCCAATTTTTATTCTCTGCTCTTCCTTAATATACTGGAGGACTTCAGCATATGGTCCAGTAAATAATTCTTAAATGCATTGAGAGACACTGATTCCTTCTGTTTGAGAAGTTAGAAGCGAATGAAAAAACACAAAAGGGACTTGATCTGGGTTAAATTATATATAATATTTTAAAAAATAATCTTAAGCATATTTTATAACTCAGTATCAGGGTAGGCTTACTACTTTTTGAAAACTGTCCCTATCAAAAATTCTGAAAGCCACTTATAAAACTATAGTTATTAATCAAAGTTTTATATCATCCTCAATTCTGAGACCATTTATAAAAACATCACCCCTTACCAGCTGTACAGCTTCAAGAGTGTAAAATATCAATAACCAAATCTTCACTGATCTCACTATATTTGTTAGATCCAAAATTAAAATCCTTTCACCCATAACCACTTATTTAGGTATTCAGCTAAATTTTGATTAATATATAAAATTACTTTTGTTACTACTGAATGGCAGGTTGTCATTTGCAAACATTTAATATCACCATTTGGGAATGACCTTCACTTTCATTCTTTGCTTAGTTAGTTCCTGCTCACCCTTCTCTTTGTAAGAAAAGCTTTGCCTAGACTTTTCTAATTTTGTCAAATCCTTATTGTACATTGTCTCCTAGAACTACACCTCTTCTTTAGACTTGTCATAGACACAATTTTACATTAGTTTAAATAAATATTTGATTAATGTCTATAAGCTCCAGGAAGACAAGGGCTGTATTCGTTTTTTCTCACCATCATTATCTCCAGTGATGAATTAATGAGTGAAATCTCTGTTAGATGGAATTTTAAACAAGGCAGGTCATGAAACTGAGTTTTAAGGAAGATACAGCTTGACACAGTTAAGAATCAATAAGGAGCTGGTAACACGATCACAAGGTTAGAACACCTGCCAGAATTTTTGCTGTTAGTGTATAAGAGGGCACAGCCAGCATGGTATGCAGTAGTTTACAAGGTTGACTGGATCACCCATAAAGTAAGTAGGCACACTTTTTTGAACACTGTGAGTCATCATAACACTGCAACAATAATTGGTTTACAGTGGTTTTCAGACTTCTGGTTCCCTCAGGTATGTTCCCAAATTTATAGCTTTCAAGAATATGCTGTAAACAAAAATTTTTAAAGAGATTTTCTTCACAAAGCTCTTTTTTTAAGGATTTTATTTATTTATTTTTAGACAGAAGGGAATGGAGGGAGAAAAAGATGGGGAGAAACATCAATGTGTGGTTGCATCTCACGTGGCCCACCTGGGGACCTGGCCTGCAACCCAGGCATGTGCCCTGACTGGGAATTGAACTGGCGACCCTTTGGTTCACAGCCTGTGCTCAATCCACTGAGCTACACCAGCCAGGGCCAAAAATATTTTTTAAACTACTCTTTGAGTCATAATATCTCCACTAAGAGAACAGAAAAGACCAGCGCTTCCTCATCTTTGCTACACATTAGAATTACCTGGTAGGAGCTATCAAAAACAAAAAAGAAGAAGAAGAAGAAGAAAGAAAAACAGAGCCCAGAAACCACTTTTTAGCCCAGTTATTTAAAAATCTCTCAGTATGAGAACCAGGCCATGAGTTTTTTGATATCCAGAAATTCCAAAGGGAGCCAGGGTAAGAACCACTGAAATAAATAATTTTCACCTTCTCCTCTTGCTCTTTTTGTCATTCCAACTTGATAAGAAACTAGACAAAAGATATTGCCATCTTCACAGTTTTGTGGGGGTTTTAAGTCTGGTGTCTTTCAAATCCTCAGTGTGCAAAAACCACGAGGGCACGAAATGAATGATATCTACTATGGCAAACTGTATGCAAATAAGTTTCATGAACTCTTAGCTAACCAGTGTTTTAATAAGGTCAGAATAAAGACTAGCTATGCCCATAGAACTATCAACTACCAGGCTTGCTGTACACGGGAAGGCTATCAAAACACCTACACTCTTTAGTCACCTCTCATCAAAAGGACTCTTCTCTGGAATTTGAAGATCCTCACTAATAAACATGTTCTTCATTGTCCTGGAGTGGATATTTGAATTGTAATACAACTGATCAACAGCTTTAAATGCATTAAGTGCATTTCATTCAGATTGGCAATGGGTAGTGCAATCCAGACTCTGAAAGTTTTCTTTTTAGAAAACCATTAATACAAGTAAATCATTGTTTTTCATAGACATGTTAACGTGAAAGGGTATTTGAAGGTTAATGTGCCTAATATCCTACTTAATTTCTACTAAGGAAGGTATCCCATTCTAGTATAACTTACAGACTGTTGTCTATTCTCTCTTTAAACACATCCTCTCATAGGTGAACCTGACTTCCAAGTGCCACCAATTTCACTGTTACTACTATTTGTTAGGAAGCTTTTTGGTAAACTTAAAAGAAATATTCCTCAATTTCAATATCATCTGTTTTTCCCAATCAACCTGAAGTCATGCAGAACAAGTCTGATTTCTTATACAGTCTGAAAGGATTTCAAAATCTTGGAAAAGAGCTACAGAGAATCTATAAGTTGTCTCTGTCAAAGCCACCTTCTGTATGCTATCCCTGACACTAATGGGTGGAATGCCATTTTATTTAGGTGCTATAGCCACCACAGTTCCCATGATTAGCACCCAACAGCTAATCTGTAAAGTAGACAATTGTTCTTTGTAAAGAAATACAGAGTAACTCCTGCTCTTTATTATAACCTTTCAAGTGTTTGGGTTTGCTTGCTAACAGAAAATTTGGGGGGTTCCTTTTCATGGCTCAGAAAATGGAATATTAGCAATTTTAATGGATTAATAAGCAACCCCAACCTCTGCTCCTAAAACAAGCAAAGACCCCTTTGGGGAACCAAATGTGATCACTTAAATTGTTTCTGTATGAATGTCACTATTATGTCCTTTTCTCCCTGGAGATAATTAAGAACTTCTAAAACAGATGTTCATTAAGCAATAAGAAGATATTGAAAATTTCTTCCTTTTTGCTAACACAGAACTCCTAGTTTTCTCGGGTGTATTAGCTTAAATAAAATTATAAAATTCAGCAGATTACATGGTAATAACATTATTTTTTATAAACTCCACATGAGTGCAGGTCATGGCACTACAACAAAGCCTTAAAAGATCCTATGCGCCCCAGTGTTCATAGGAGAGCGATTTACAAGAGCCAAGTACTGGAAACAGACTAAATGCCCGTCAGTAAATGAGTGGATCAAAAAACTGTGGTACACTTACACAATGGAATACTTTGTAGCAGAAAGAAAGAAGGAGCTCCTACCCTTCGCGACAGCATGAATGGAACTGGAGAGCATTATGCCAAGTGAAGTAAGCCAGGAGGTGCAAGTCAAATACCATATGATCTCACCTATAAGTGGAACCTAATCAACAAAACAAACAAATGAGCAAAATAGAACCAGAGATGTGGAAATAAAGAACAAACTGACAGTGACCAGAGGGGAGGGGGATAACAGGGGAAAGAAGGGGAAGGGCCATCAAGGAACATATTTAAAGGGTTCTTGGGCAAAGACAACGGGGTCGGGGTAGGATTGAATGTGGGAGGTGGGGGTAGGTAGGGCAGAGGAGAGTAATATGGGGATAACGGAGACAACTGTAATTGAACAACAATAAAAAAATAATAATTTTGGCATTGAACAAGGGTTAGAGGCTTTTTGATTCAAACTCCTCTCACTGCACCCATTGCATAGGCAATTTTTCTGTCTCCATCCTTTTCCTCATGAAACCAGGACATCTTTACTTTCAGTGAAATGACAGTCTGAGCACATGTCCAGGAGACATCAAGTATTTAGTTTCTTTAATAGAAAGCATGGGTGCTTTGATAACCACTTCCCCATGCTCTAATAACAATATTGCAATAAAATGATAAATGCCACATTGCCAACCAATTCATTCACTAGAAGACAGTGTGAAATCACAATATTTAATCCATTCCTCCCAGTTATTTCCTCTCCATTCAAACAAGGGTAAAAAAGGTTATTTTCACATTCTCCTGGGTTCACATTTCTGGCTATAGACCTCATCTAATCTTTATCTGGTGAATGAACAGGCTCTTGCTCATTTTCAAGGGATGGGTTCTGGAGCTTTTCTGAAAAAGGACAAAGAATCTAGCTAGCATAGCTGATAGACTGTGCTGCTCACTTCTCTCTCTCTTTCTCTCTCAATTTTGATCATCTCTTTTGATGGCATGTCAGTGTTGCTCTAAACTTTCTCTTATGTATATTATACCTATTAACCTCTGTCTTAACAAAAAAGATACACCTCTTCCAGTCTCAGAAAGAGCAGAGGAACCAAGGAGGGGTGACCTCACACTTAGTATTTAAGAATCCACACATGGTTTCCTATATTTTCTTAGAACTGAAATGTCAGCTCTAATCATCTAAATCAGAATTGTCCAATAGCATATAAAACCACAAAAGCAAAGCACATACATAATTGTAAATTTTCTAGTAGCTACATTAAAACAAGTTCTTAAAATATAGGTAAAATTAATCTTAATAATATATTTTACTTAACTAAACATATCTAAGATATTATCATTTCAATATAGACTCAATAAAAAATTTATTGAGATATTTATTCTTTTTCTGTACTAAATCTTCAAAATCCAGTGTGCATTTTATACTTATATCACATCTCCATTTGGACTAACCACATTCCTAGTGCTCAAAAGTTACGTATGTGGCTAGTGGCCATGATATCGGAAAGCACAAAAAGAGTGCTTTTTTTAATTTAAGCTTATTATTTTTTAACGCTCTTTCAAGAAAAAATGTAATTATTGAATTATATATTTCAAATACAATTTTGAATGATATATTTCAAATACAAGAAGAATTTTTTGTAGCATATGAAAATTCTTAGAATTGTAGGTTTTATATTTTTTCCTACTTTTTGCATAATACCTAAGGAGTCAGAAATAGTAGTGACGAACACTAGAGAAAGTCTCATGTCTATTAGTCTGACAAAATTTAGTCCTGAAGCCTCAGAACACAGCGATAAACAAAGCCAGACTGAGAACAACAAGATAAAATCTATGGGCTATGGCCCCTTAGGAATCAAAGCGTCTTTGGCATTCATATCGAATGTTGTGCTATAGAAGTTAAAGAATTGATCTTGGCATAACTGTCATTTATGATTTAGTTTTCACAGAACAACTTACTTAAAAACTGTTTCTGAAGTCAGGATTGGATTCCAAATGTGTGTTTCAACTTGAAATTTTCTTTGGGCTTTTTCCTTGCTCACTGCCATTTGGGCTAAAAATGGTTTTATATTCTTAGAGGTTCCATTGTAAGAGGTATCTTAAAAGCAATGTAAGAAAGCCAAAGAAAATGAGCTCTCTTCCTGATTCCACGTTACATGGGAAATCCTAAAATACGTTAGTATATACGTACTAGCTTCCAGAAAATCTTCTGTCCTTTAATAACTGTTTACTCTCCATAATCCTGGAACAATGCTGAACGAAAACAAAGAAGAAAGAGTCCTTATCCTCCAGAACTGTGCAACCCTAAAAGGGGGGAAGACTGGCAGAACTGGGCAGAACTAATGTGATTATGTGGTGAGGGAACATGGTTATTATTCTTTGTGCACCTCCGACACTGAGCAGAATTCCTGGCATATACAAAGTGCTCTGTAAATGGTCTTAGAATGAAGGACATAGTCCCCTCTACGTAGGTTCATGGTACAGCAAACTGAGAGCTTCCATAAACCAGTTTGCCTTGGGTAGGGGATGGTAATTTAAGTTTCTATTACTAACAAATCATGGTAGAGGAGAATATGCATAAATTAAAAACAAAAATAAATTTAAATCTCTCTATGCAATATGAAATGTGCACATGACTGTATTAGATTTTTACTGTTGCTGTAGCAAATTACCACAAATTTAGTGGTAAAAAAAAACCCCAAATCTATTATCTTACAATTCCAAGTCAAAAGTCTGCCACAGGTATCACTGGGTCAAAACCAAGTAGCTGGCAAGGCCGTGTTCTTTTCTGGAGCCTATAAAAGGGAATCTATTTCCTTATCTTTTTCAGCTTTTAGATGCTGTCTGCATTCCTTGACTCATGGCCACTTCCTCCATCCTCAAAGTCATTGACATTACATTTCTCTGACCATTCTCCTGTATCCACATACCTCTCTGACCATGGCTGGGAAAGGCTGTATTTACAGCTCTCTCTCGTTCTCTTTTGCTTTCTCTCTCTCAATCTCTTATTTTTTCTCTCTGTCTCCCCTTCCCTCTCTCTGTAATAGGCCAAGGGTCTGAAAAACATTGCATGCAGATAGCAATTTAAATTAAAATTTAGAATTCTACTTAATTCCCCCTAAGTATCCTTTTCTTACTGTCTTCCATAAGCCTGAAACTAATTATATTATAGAAGAAACAGAAAAAAATGCTCAGTAGCAGATATAAAGTAAGCACCACCTATATACCTGATTATAAAATATACCCAAACAATAGAGTTGCATTTATAATGAGAAATGAATTTAAAACAAGTTTTGTCCTTATTTTATCTGAGGGGAAGTATAACCAGAATAAGCAACACATATTTGTATTGACAGAAAGCAATAGCTCTATTGAAATATAAATGCAAATCATGTTGAGCAATAAAATATTTATGATACCTATTTGTGGAAAAAATATTCAACTGTAAAGTCCCTGTAAACCTCACTGTCAACAATCTAACATAGCTACATATTTACCAGTAAACACAAAAATTTTTCAGGCTTTGCCGTAACTACTTTATATCTCAAAATTTCATTTATTGTTCATGTTCAGCTTTCTAACAAATATTTTATGTGGAAAAAGTATGCTTTAAAAATTAAAACTATCTAGTGTTCTGAAACATTTAGTGCTGTGGCACGGGGGAAGAGCACCTACATCAGTCCCAACCCAGACAAAAAGACGTTGCTATAGAGGGAAAGAGTGGGATGTGCTCCAAAATACTTTCTGATTACTGACCTAGAGTTCTAATAACAGCCATCCATTCCCTTCTACTTGTTATTCCACCAGAACATTGAAAGCATAAAAGTGGCTGTTTTTAATGTGCTTTTATCCATGAACAGAATAATAATACTTTGGTTAAGACTAATAACAGCTATTATGTGCCAGGCACTGAACTAGCTATTTTATTAATAAATGCTTTATCTATTTTTTTTTACCTTCACAACAACTCTTTTCCACAGGTATGGGTAGCCAAAAAGATCGCTGAGGCTCAGGGAAGCCGAGTGCAAGCCAAAAGCGACTCAGCTGGTACGTGTTACACGTGTGCTCTTTACAACACTCGGCCAGCTTCCGATAGAATGCAGGACCGTGAGCCTGCACTGATGGAACACCACCCTCAAACACGGAGTCCTAAAAACTGGTGCATTAAGGCAGACAGTAGTTAAGTTACCTATGGCTAAGGTCATGGAATTAAAGAAATAATTTAACATATTCCTAAGTTTCTGGACTGTAAGTTCCCTTCAAAATCAAAATCATTTTACTGATGCTCATCTACCCTGCTTGCACTCCTCAAAACTCGGTTCGATTAATGTCTTCTCTACAAAGGTGTCCATGACAACACTAGTCCAGATCCATTTCTCTGTTCTCTCGAACCCTAGGGCAGTTCGTCTGATACTACATTACAGGGAGATGCTGTTAAATTGACTCCAGAGGTAGCGAGGTGGACAGGAGAGGGGAAACAGTAACACTTAGGGAAGGTGGGCTTATGGGGGAAGCATGACAGAAGAGGAAGTGGAGAGGCACCTGTGTATACTGAATATATGCATCATTCATTCCAGAGCTATGGAGGGGAGGGGAGTGAAGTTCAAGTAGGGTGCATAAGAGAAAGATGTCATTCAGGGTGTCCCATGGGAGAGGGGAAAATAAGGCATCCGGCTATGTACAGACTACAAGTGTATAGTGACTTATGGGAAATAGAGAATAGGCTTCAGAGAAACAAAAGTATAAGAAGGATAAATGCCCTTCTGTCAAATGATATGAAGCTAATTAAGAATGATAACATGAGGTCTACCCTTTTAACAACTTTTCTCTTTTATTGCACAAACCAGTAGTTTTGACTAGACACCATGCTGTACAGACTTCTAGAACATGTTTTTAAAGGGGGCCATACACAAGGTAACTTTTGGAGGCAGTAGATATGTTTATGATGTTAATTGTAGTGATGGTTTTACAGGTGTATGAATATGTCAAAGTCATCAAAATGTACACATTAAATATGTGCTTTGTTTTATATAGCAATAATACCACCATAAACTTGTTGAAAATAAAAGAATAATGACAAATATGAGGACTTGATATATGATGAACTATCCAGACACATTGCAAGTTAGCAAATCATGATCACTTTTGTGATATTTTTGTACCCAAACACAAACCATGTCCATAAATTGAAATATCAGAGGTGGGCTTGCAAGTCACGCCAGAGGGTTCAAACCCTGGATCTGAGAACAGAAGAACTAAGTACTTAAGAGTGGAGGCAATTGTTCTAGTTCTCCTAGGACTGCTGCAGTTTAACACTGAATAGTCCTCTGTCCAAGAAACCCCTCAGTCTTGAGCAAGCCAGGATGGTTAGTCACCCTACCTGGGCCGAATCCCACTCCCACTATCTCCCCACAGTGGGGCTTTGGCCAGGTTACCTCATCTCTCTGTGTCTCAGTTTTCTCATCTACAATACTGCAGTGCTAATAATGGGGGATGTTTAAACGGGGTTGTTCTCCTTATTCACAGCTTGTGGGACTGTGAACTGGTACAGCCCCTATGGAAAACAGGATGGTGGTTCCTCAAAAAATTAAGCATCAAGTTACCATATGATCTAGCAACCCCTCTTCTGGATATCTACCCCAGAAAATTGAAACCACTTATTTATTTTTTGTTTTAAATGTATAATTTTATTAAATACATCACTTTTATTCAAAATTATTAATTACCGAATATGTAACAAAATATGAAACACTTTTAAAGCAGATGTGATGAATGAACAATGAAGTAGTCCTATTGATACAACTGCAATTGAAAGAAGCCAATTAGCCCTGGCTGGTGTAGCTCAGTGGATTGAGCGTGGGCTGTGAACCAGGCAGTCCCGGTTCGATTCCCAGTCAGGGCACATGCCTAGGTTGCAGGCCAGGTCCCCGTGAGGGCCATGTGAGAGGCAACCATACATTGCTGTTTCTCTCCCTCTCTGTCTCCCTCCTTTCCCCTCTCTCTAAAAATAAATAAAAATAAAATCTTTAAAAAAAAAAAAAAGAAAGAAGCCATTCAGTAGCCTATACTTACCATGATGAAAAATTTCTGCCTGGCATATGATCTATAATCCTTATAGTCCAGTCTCATCTAACTTTTCTCTCAGTAGAAATTGTAAGCCGGTGGTACCACTCACTTCTACAATAGTTTATGTTCTTAAAAACTATTATAAAAGTGTTCTCTTGATTCTTTAGATTAAGTAATTCCAAAGATGTATTTGGTCTAATTAGTCTATACATCTTCTTAAACTAAAATACTTACGATTTTTTACACTTCTTAATCAATTCATTCGCAATTGCAATTAAATGTCTGCTTATTTGTTCAGGCTTTAAAAAAAATCCATAGTATTAATTTTACTAAGGAAAAAAAGCCCACCAAATAAACCCCTGAAAACGAAGAAACAAGAAGTTTGTCAGATGATCTGTTTTGTTTTACTAGTTATTAGACTGAATAATGTCTTCATTTGTTTTATCCTCAAAATGGATTGAGAATTGTAAAGAATATTATTTTTCTTCAGAAAAAATAGTGAGAATTCATAAATCTTACCATAAGATTTGTGCCTATATGAATAAATGAGTATTTGTTTCCTCAACTTATACTTCACTGCATTAAGTACAGAAAGAACTTTAGCTGCAGATTTCAAAAGTAACAGAAAGGACTAATATTTAAAAATCACATACATTTAAAAAATCCATTGATTTCAACATAATTCTAATAAAAAATAAAGATAACGTTGTTTAGAATGCATGATAAAAAGGATTTTTCTTTATATAACAGCAAGGAAATGTGTCATATACTTAAAATGTGTAAGGCACTGAGCATAAATAAAAGTTGACTGATTCTACTAAATCATCTGTGCCTACTTTGTTGACCTGGTCCCTGACTATTTCTCTAGGCTCATTTCTGAAACTCTCTCTTGGGTTTAAATTTTTTCAATTCTAAATTGAAGATTCTGTCTGCTCTGAATGTTCATGTATTGTATTAACTCTCTCTGGAAAGCTGTCTCTAAACACCACACACATAAAGCCGTATTTCCCCATGATATAAATGGGGAAATGATAAAAATATAACCAAATCCTTTCATTGTCACATTAAATGTCATTTAAAAAATTTAGATTCTTTATAATAAATTCTCACTGTATTTGTGATGTGTGTCTTCCCAACAGAAAATTCACTCCAGGAAGGGGGATATACCTATTTTGTTCACTGCAGAACACAAGTTCCTAGCATAGGAGCTGTATACGGCAAGTCACCAGTGACTAATTTTTGTAATACCTTGAATGAAATCCTGTTTAAACAAATAAGAGCAAGACATATTCTAGACTGGAATACCATTAATGGCACTTGTTGAATGCAATTCCTAAGAAATACTGACTGTCATTCTTTTGCTCATGGGAACAAGGTACAAATGTGTAGTCCTGAATGTGAAATGAAGAAGCTGTCCCTCAGCCTCCTCCTGCGTTCTCAGAGGAGAAGGGCTAGGTAATATTCATTTCATCTCAGAGAACTGCTCAGTGTCACGGAGTCCAGAAAACAGCCTCTAGTTTGATCAATTTTAAGCACAGTTGCAAGTTGACAGAATTACAAGAGCTACATGTGCCCCTTGTATAAGTCCCTGCACACACCACACTCCTACTCATTTCTTCAAAAGGATTTCACAGTTCTGGGAAACAGCTGTGGCTCAGGAATATCAGGAGGAAAAAAACTGGGTTAAAGGAACAGAAGATGAAAGAAGGAGAGAGGAGAGAAGAAAAATTGGTCTTTGAACACAGGAAGCTAAGGAAGGACTAGTAAACCTGCCTTGTGTTCTAACCGCTAATATGACCGCACCACCTTTTACTCCTCGGAGATCCAGCTTTCTCACCTATATGAGTAGGTTTGGTGGAAGCCATGGGGTCTCCTTAAACCATATAAATGTAATTTGGCATTTCTTCAATACTCTTCAGAAGCTAAGAGTCTGCACATAAAATGTGCAAAATGAAATTTTGCAGGCATCTATTTTCATTGTGAACCCTTAAAGAATATAGAGGGGATAACAGGGGAAAGGGGAGGGTCGCCAAGGAGCATGTATAAAGGACCCATGGGCAAAGCCAAAGGGGGAAGGATGGAGGGTAGGTGGTGGGGGTGGGTTGGGTGCTCAAAAGTGGTGGCAGGAAAATGGAGACAACTGTACTTGAACGACAATTTAAAAAAAGATACAAAAAAGAATATAGAGTAGATAATTTGATGACATGCATACATTTGAAAACAGACTTTTAATTTAGGCATATAAATTCATCCATATGAGAATTTGTGTGCAGTAGGAAGAAGTTCATGATGCTGATTGGATTCTCCAGAAATCAGACTGTGAGATGCAGTTGAGCATGCAGGATGTTTACTAAGGAGTGCTTTGGAGCTCAACACCTGTGACAAGGAGGGGAAGGAAGGAGAATTGGCAGAAGAATTTGAGCAGCACTGCACGCCTTCCCACAGCCTGGATCATGCCAGAAGCATCAGGGGTGTTGCACGTTGGACTACAATGGCTGGACCCTGGTATCCTCAACCTCCATCAGCCTTGCAACTGGGCTATTTTGGAAATAGCATGATCTTGGATGAGCAGCAGGAACTGAGACAAGTCTTCCTTTTGAGGGGTACCTGGATGGCATATCACCATGTCCACCACAGTACACAAATGATTTTATTCTATAGATAAACATTTCTAGACAACATATCAAGTTTTATAAAAATATCACCTTTATATTTTATTCATGGCATGAAGAGATGATTAAAATAAAGTTTACTTTGATAATCTATCCAAATTAGCAAATGAATAAAAATATTAAATTCATTAAGGTCTTTTTTAAAGTCAAAAATAAAATTTTAATAGTATTTTATTCATTTCCCTTGCAAATCATCATCTAGCTTTATATCTACATGTGTACAATAAATATTTTCTGCCTCTATCTTCAGTCTTCAAATGTAAACAATTTATTCTCTTTTTTTAAAGAGAAATATGAGTAGGGGGAAACTTTTTTTTTCTTTGTTCTCAAGTGCTCAAATGAGTGATTTATATCCCAGATTCCATTTCTTAATCTTTTCCCTCAATTAGAAATGTTCACTCCTTGGGCTGGGGTTGGAGTTTGGTTCTTTCATACACTAACCCAATAATTTTGAGGTTGTATTATTTTAAGGTCAAGTGACTTGCCCCAAATTCCAAGACTGGTAAGAAATAACTGAGGCTTCAAATACAGAGTCTGGAACTAACTTCAATATTTTCCTTATTTTGTTTTCTTTCAAATATAATTCTTAAGAAAGATCTCAGGATTCAAAAGTAGCTATAAAGGCAAAAAAGGCAGGATATGTTTATTTTAGAAGAAAATTTAATATTTCAAAAATAGAAAAGTCATCATTTCTTTGCAGTCTCCACCCCAGTTGTGATAACTGTTTTTCACATTTCCTTTAGAACTTTTCAGTATTTAGGTCCCCCACAATACTTCATGCTGTTCTTTTCTCAATAAAGTGTTTCATGTGTAGTTTCTCCTATTCACCTTGAATGACACTCCTTTTTTCCATTGCTTTTCCACTCCTCAATGTTCAGTCTGTCTTCTGTCTGCCCATAATGGGGTAGTATTCATTTCTGGAGTAACAATAACACTCCCCCCACAGATCTCCCACCACCACAGACTAAAACACCCTTGTAGGATACCCACCCTTTAGTTATGTTTAGTATGCCTGCTCCAGAAAGAAACGAAATTGAGGGGATCTTTTTAAACACAGGTATCACTCAGACTAGAACCGAGGTTGTGTGTTTTCTTGGCCCTGTTGGGTCCACATGCTATACAATCTAAAAGTATTGCTTTTACAGGAGAGCATGGCTTTGCAACCCGAGAACAACAGTATCTCAAAGTCTACAGAGCACTGTGACCTTATGCATTATTAGGAATATTTATATAAAACATTTTATGTATATATGTGTATACACATATATAAAATTGCTAAATGTAGGTAGAGAAATCCACACTGTTCACTACACTCTCTTAGAATTCATTAGGTTCTCACAGAATCAAGTGAAAAGAAGTCACTGCTTTGTTTCCCAAATGTTCCAAATCCTATTTACACTAAATGATGTCACTAATGTCATGGTTACAACAACACTGCAGAGAGCCTTGTTCCTGCCTTTGACCAGTAATGCAATAGAGCATGTGAGCAGCTGAGTCATTAGTAAACAATCAATAGATTTTCTACTGATATTGACATAAATTTATATTTCCAATTGAGCAGATGATTTATGGAAACAAAATTTAAAGTTGTTCAGTGTTTTATTAAGTGAACATGAATGTCCTGTCTTGAGGATGCATCTATCTCCATAAGTGTGTGTGACAAAGCACTAAATGAATAAAAAACCCTAGGCAAAATGGTGTTTTTTGTTGCATAATCCTCAAAACAGCCTCCTTTTCAAGTTATATATCAAGGAGTAGTTTAAAATATTTTTATTTTTGTGGGGTTTTCACACTGCTTTTCTTTAATTCTCAGTATCAGTGTGGGGAACTGAAATATGTTTTTCCCTCTCTAAAGCAGAAAGTAACTCAGGGTTCAATTTGTATTTCTACAAAAGAAAAGGAAAAAGCACTTCGAGGAGGTGACTTGCCCTCAATCAGGCTTCAGGCTCACAGTAGAACTTGGAGTAGAACCTACAGTCCTAATCCTAGGTTTATGGTCTTTCCTTTCTTAAAATAACAAATAACTGATTTTTGATAAATTAATTCAAGTATAAAAGAAAGAGACTCTAGCAAAAGCTCCACAGACCCACAGGCCAATCAATGGCTATAAGAATTGTAGTGAAGAGATTTCAGAAAGACCTAGAGGTAATTGGGGAATTTTCACCCTTCCCTCCAACACTGAGATTTTAAAATAAAAGAGTCTATATTAACTCCCTCACTGATTCCATCACTAACTTCCTGGTATGTTAAGAGTGGATTCTTGTTTGTCCTCCGACGTATATCGAGTGAAAGGAAAGCAGCCCCACAGTCAAAAATGGTTAGACATTTTCAAACATGTTTTCAGGTATGCATGTTTGAGAATGAAGTACCTGGGCTGTAAATCAGAAGATTATTCAGTGTCACTGCAGTTTTTTGACTAATCATGGGCCTTTGAGCAAGTCAACTTTACTTGGCTTCCCCTTCCACAACTATAGAATAAAGGAGCCAGACTAGAGAATCATATTGTTCCTTTTATCACTGGATTCCATGGTTTATTTATCTTTGACTATTTTCTGTGCAGCACAAGTAATATTGAACATGAGAGTTTCACCTTCCAGATAATTATTAAAAAGCATATTGAATATCATGTTCTACTGTTTTGTTATCCCAAATTGGTAATATCTGGTCAAGATTCTTCACCACCACCACCCCCAAGTCATATGAGGGTACACTCGTGGGAGCCTGTATTAGTGACTACAGAAAAAATTATTCAGTGTTATGTAGGAGGATGGTGGAGTTGATTGCTCCTTAGCTGTCAGGAAACGGCTCATCTAGAAGCCTTGGAGTATGGGGGTGGCTCAAAAGGAAAAGTTTACTCACAAATACAAGTGATGCCTGGATGATGGAATCTGAGCGATCAAAAGCCAAGGGAAGCAATGAGGGCAGTCACATAAACCTGTGTTCAGAGAACGGTGCAAGAGGAACGAACGGTAATGAGGGAGCTGTGGGCTTTCTGTCTGAGTTAAGGGACAAATTGCTGGGATGAAGTGAATAAAAGAGGATACTAGAAGCAAGTCTGAAAATGGCAATGATCTGTCAAGAACAACTCAAGCCACGACCCAAAGAACAAAATTGATATGCACATCCTGTGGAAATGACTTACCTGTCACTTAGCTTGTTGGCCCTGTTCACACCCACAGGTGGCCACCACCAGTATTAACAAGATCACATGCACTAGACAAACAAGGAACACTTTCTCCTGGCAGGGCAGGACAGCTGGCTTTGGCAATTTATTTTATTGGCATTTATAATCTGCCTCTTGCACGGGCCTGAATTTGCACTACCCAAAGCAGGTGAGGCCAAAGTCAGCACAGTAGATTCTAGCCAGTTCAGTGAAAGCCCGCGGCAACAACAGTTTTCCTGGACCTTTTCAGAGAGAAAGGTTATTGCTCAATCATTTCTAGGGCTTATCCCTGAACCACTTGGGTCTAGGGCATGTAAAACACTACTTGGAAATCTCTACCCAAAATTTATTTTTTGGTTCTGAGATATAAGTGATCTCAGAACACCCTCATGGAACACAGTTTGAGAAACTCTGATCTGGAGTCCAGCAGACTGACACAGGGGCTAGCAATAAAGGTTGGAGGTCTGGCCACTCAGTTCTACAGGTACTTCTAGTCCATCCTAAGGAAAACTACAGCTCCTCCTCTTTGGAAAACAAAAATAACAAACACCTATAGACTGCTTTTTTATTATACGCCAAGCATTGCTTCTAAGATCTTCGTATCCGTTGACAACTATAATCCACTCAACAATCTAGTTAGGTAGGTGTTATTATCCCCATTTAACAGATGCTAAAACTGAGGCACAAAGAGGTTAAGTACAAGCAGGAAGCAGTGAGGCCTGTGAGTCCAACTCAGTCATTCAGGCTCCAGGTCCTTGCACTTAAACCCAGAATTGTACTGTGTATCAAAGTAGAGACAGGAAGCTTCGTAAATTTCATATTTCATAAAATCTTGCCATATTTCACACTAGAATGACCAGCTGTCTCACAAGTATAAACACAATCACAAAAGTTAATGCTGTAAAGCTAAAATGTGTTACTCTCTAACTAAAGCAATTCACAGAACCCTCTTAGTTCTTGGTTTTGCTCTCTTGATTCTGCTTATAGTTCTCAATTAGATTTTTTTTTCAATCTAATTAAAGTTCAGAGAAGTTTATCTGCACTGATTCATAAGTTCCAAACCTTTTGGTTCTTCAAGACCATCCCTGAGCCTACTGTGTGTGAATATCATGGGCACTTCATTAAACACTGTATAAAAAAGAATAAATACCAGGGGAGACAGTACTCTTTGTAAAGCAATGTTATAAAATGTTTTCCTTACTAGACAGCCTTCCCCACTCCTCACTATGGACAATTATAATCATTACTCTACCCATCAGGTCAAAAACATGTAATTCCTGCTAATTCATAATCTTGATAAAAATTTTAAAATAGTCTATGCAGATAAGAAAAAAATAAGAATAGTTTAAATCTATGTTGACTACTGACTCGACACTATCGCTCAATTTGCCACCAGAAACAAGGGTCCTGGAATGTACCCTACTCTCTCCTAAATGTCTTTCTACTCTGGCTTCATCTGTACCATATTTCTTTGGGTTGGGAGATATTAAAAATGGGAACGGTTTTGTGATTTGGTTAAAGGGATGTTGAGGCGGTGATAGGTTTAGTTTGTGCTTAATGAGATATATTTCTCTTCCTGAATCCTGTGAAGTTTGTGGGTTTCATCACTTTTTTCCAATGCGTAACTTTGTGGTTTTCTTTCTAACTTTAAGTAAACATTTTTGTACCTCATTTTAATTCATAATTTGTCATTCTGGGGTTCAGTCCCTACAAAACCTGGATTTGTTTTGCTCCTTCATGTAAGCACTTAGAATTCTCCATGTCATAGAACTTTATTAAATAATTCTCTAAATTGTCTCCTCTCCCCTTTTTATCACCACAGACTTCGTCCTAGTCTTCTCCATATCCAGCTTAGACCATTTGCAGACACTTCCTCACTGGCTTCCCTGCCTCTAGGTTTGCCCATTTCAAGTGTCTCTTGGCATCACTGTTAGAGAGTAATTTAGCTAAAAATAAAAACACTCAGAAGCACCACCATCACGTACAAAATCTAGTCTGGGTCCCCAACGTGGCTTCTGCCTCAGTCGTGGTCCCCTTCCTGCAGCCCGCTCTCCTTCCACTTGCCGCCTCCCTCACTTCCACGCTCAGCATCCTTTAACTGCACATAGCTCCTCCAGCACAGCGTCTGTGTGCATGTCCGCTGCCCTGCTGCCCGTCATGCTCATCCCCATTTCCTTAGTCAGAACCTCCTTCACTCTTCAGTTTGCAAGAACATCTCTTCTTTGATTGAACTCTCATCTCTTTACGACAGTCTACAAGCAACACATCTTTAGGCCTCTGCGCCCTACCGTTCCATGAGCATCTTGGTCGTTGAGGATCTGTCTCAGCTCTTAGGTACGTGCAGCCCCTAAAAGAGTGCCTCTCACATAGTGAGCATTCGATCAATGCTTAATGAACGTCCAGCTACATACTTGAATACAATTTGGAAGCAGTTGTCAGGAAAATATTTTGGTAGGAGAATCTCTATATCAGTCATTTCACTAAGGCATGCTAGGAGGAGATATTTGAAGGATCTTAGGGATTTGGTCATACATCTAACTTTGAATTAAGGACAACTTCTCTTTGGCAATCAGCATTGTCTCTGGGAAGCTAGCAGAATTGGATTACGCTTCAAACAGAAGAAACAAAAATTTGAGAACCAAGTGCTATTTCGAAATTTTAAATTGAAAGGAGTTAAAGAAGATAAACCAGTTCAGAACAAGTCGTAAGTGCTGAGTTTAAAGCTCTATCTTGAGACAGACATCCTTAGCAAAAGATTCACCTATATTTTGTTGTTGGAATTAGAATGTAAGTGAGTCAAATACAGACGGGGTCCGGCAGAAGTAAGGCCTGCTGGAGTGTGGTTGGTAGGGTAATAATATGGGTGCAGTAATTTACAGTTTCAACTTGAACATTTCACCTAAAATGTATATGGTATGCTTGAGTGTGATATCGTTATGTTACAGAATTACATGCTTATGCTTTTGTAATAAAAGATTTTGTAGTAAAAATGGGGCGTTATTTGTGTCAGACCCTGTATATTGGTTAGTTATTCCAGTAGAAAGGGACTTAAAAATCTGTCATTATATGGGAAATGGGTAACTTAGGTTTTTGATTTTTAGAGCTAGAGCCAGTAGTTATTAACGTTTATGATTCATAAAAGTTGTCTCAGTGGCAGTTAACAGAATAATACAATAGCTGATGTATATAATATCAAAATTCAAGGAAAGATAAAATTTTATTCCGAACATAATAACACAAGGCAAGGTGATGTGGAATTTTTAATAAAGATCTTTATGCAAAATTTAAAAATTTTCTCTTTCCCTCACAGGGTTAAAATTCAGTTTTAGTTATGGAAATATCTCATTTACATCTCACAATACATAAAAGAAATGTAATGCAACTTTGCTGACCATGTGAGTTTTGACTTGAATATAATAATACTATAAACTATAACGTATAGTCAAATATAATCAGCATAATATAGCAATTTTATCAAATTCATCTGTTCACTGTGAGTCCAGAAATTTTTATCTAAAGATATATCTAATCTTTCAAACATTTACTTTAAAAATGTTGAGCTTATTATCTCTTTACTAAGGCAATCCAAACCAGCTGTAGGATTCCTAAGGCAGCATATCAAAATGCTGCTCAGTTATCAAACAGTTCATTATATTTTTTCTTTTAAAATGTAATTTTTTAAAAATTTCACAACAGAAACCACCAGTGTAGAAACTTATTCAAAGACATAATCAAAATTTTTTGTCATGAAAGTCTTTAAAAATTTTTTTCAAAATCTGCTGTCAACCTTTAGAGACTAGATCAACCGCTCTTACCATTTGTAAATACACACAAATAAGAGATAAAGTATAAACTCCTCAAAATATAGTGTAGTGCATTGGAAAGAGGTTGAGACACCCCCTAGCATTCCATCCTGGATCCACTCCTCAGCTGTGTGACCTTCAGAAGACACTATGTATCTCAGTCAGTTTCTTCAGAAGCTAAAATAAGATTAAAATAATTCCTACCGGTGAGATAATGGAAAATCTGCATTGGCTCTCTGCCCCTAGTTCCTGACACAGAGCTCTTAAAACCCTTGTCGTTTCCTCGGTGATGGGAGTGTCCTTTGTTCTAACAAGGTGACTGGGGTAAGCTCCTGGACCATTCCTGCCTGTGGGCTGGTCACTGGAGAGAACAAGCCATGATTAGAAACTTAGAATGTTTAGCCCTGCCTTACTTCATGGTCCAGAGAGGAAAGAAGGGCTGAAATGGAGTTAAAAATCCATCCAGCCTACCTGATGAAGGCTCCACAGAATCCCAAAGTGCGGGGTGCAGAGGGCTCCCAGGCCGGTGAACGCACAAAGGTGCTGGGCAAGTGGTGCACCCAGACAGGGCACGGAGGCTCCCCCCACTCTCCCATATATAGACCTTGTCATGCGCATCTCTTCCATCTGGATGTTCATCTGAATCCTTTACCATATCCCTTCATAATAAACTGACAAGTGTCAGTGTTTTCCCTGAGTTCTATGAACTGCTCTAGCAAATTATCAAACCCAATGAAGGGGTCTCTGGAACCTCCAATCTGTAGCCATTTGGTCCAAAACACAGTGACAACCTGGGCTTGAGACTGGTGCCTGAAGTGTGTTTGTTAGGGTCTGATGGGGGGAGGATGCAGCCTTGTGGTCCTGAGCCCTTAGCCTGTGGAATTTGGTATCATCTCAGACTAAATAGTGTTAGAATTGAGTTAAATTGCAGGACACCCAGCTAGTGTCACAGAAAATTGCTTGGTGTCGGGAAGAACCTCCACACATTTTATAATCAAAACTGAAGGGTTTTGTTTAAGTAGTAAAGGAGACTCACAGGAAAGAAACTCACAGCAGGAAAGAACTAGGTTTTTCCCTACACAGGAGGGTAGAAAACTGAGTTTTTCTAATTCACTAGTCCATAGAATTGGTGAGAAAATTAGTTAAGAAAATGCATGTAAAAATCTTAGCATAATTTTTAGCCAACCTTAAATGATTCTCAATGCCCTCCTATAACCAAGTGACAGTTGTTGTTTTTTTAATTTCAAGACTACATCCTTAGCCCTTGCTAATCATCATCCCTAGCTGTCTATAATTTACAATGCTCAACCCAATTTCCTCACTTGCCTCTAGACTCTTTCAAAAGAAAAGCAAATTACTGAACTACCCATGCTTCAGTACAGCACCCATTTCTTTTTTTGCCCATTTGGTTTTCGGCCTATTTGGACCCTTTGCTGACTTTTAGGTGAAATAACCAGTTCTATGAGCTCCTGAACTTTGAAAACAAGATTAAGCCGGATTTTCCCCTGTTACTGCCCTTAGAACTAAGTTCTCATAAGTTTGATTAGTTCTGTTGGTCTTTGGGAAAGAAATCCAGTTTTTCAGGAAAAGAAGAGAACAATCTTCAAGGTCCTAGGCCACTTGAACAGACATTCCTAAAACAGCAGCTGCTCTCAGGTAGTACAATAAGAAGCCTTAGTTTCCATGTCCCCCTTAAGTTTCCATATGGAAGTTATATAAGTAGAAACCACTAAACCAGTTCAATGAAACCCAAACTGCTGAGTTTTGCACTCCTTTAAAAGAGGCCTTCTGTTTCCTAACCAGCATGAGCTTGGGAAATTTTCCATTGACTTGGAGGCCTGTCATGTACGCCGCTCAACCAGTTTTGCTCAACGATTCAACACAGATTGACAGAAATAGGGAAACAAATCCAGTTAGTTGATGTTTCCATTTCACTTTATTTTATCTTATTTTATAACTGCATTCTATGGTCAAAAAATTCCAAAGAATTTTCTTTAATTTCCTTTCCTTCTTCCAAAGGCTCTAAAGAGCTATTGTTAAATGGTGGGGGCTCACAGTTACTTTCATTAAAAAAGCACGAACACGCAGGTACTCAGTAGGCCCTAGAACACACATTAGGCACACGGATCCATCTGGCCCTCTTTTTCCTTTATGAGGTGTCTTAAAGCTCAATGCACAGCCCTAAACTCAGAATTACATGAGAATATTTATAATCCCACATTCATGAAAAGAACACATATTTTCCACACAGTAAAAATAGAGTAACATGTAGACTACACTGTGAAGAGCTATACCATTGCTAGAGCACAGGTCCAATCTGATTTGGTGGATTCATATTACTGATTCTGTTTGAAAACTTCATAGGCATTGGGTAGTCAAGTTTTCTAGTTTTATTAAGCTGTACTTGACAACAGTATTCTGTAAGTTAAATATATACATCGTATTGGTTAGATATGCTTATAATTTATTGCAAAATGATTATCACTGCAGTGTTAGCTAACACTGCCAGCATGTCATATAATTACACATTATTTTTGTGAGAACATTTAAGATCTACTCTTTTAGCACCTCTGAAGTATTAACACAGTATTATTAACTGTAATCACCATTCCCTCTATTTTTACATTAACAATTATGTCTATTTTTGATAATACAAAATAATCAGTCTTTTCAATAAAAGTTTCTTCCTTTAGTAGATCAAAATCTTTTCAATGTCAGTGAAGTGTCTTATTAAATATGGATCATCTGACTCAAAAGCTACTGCCTCAAGAACAGAGAGGAAATGAATGCAAGAATAACTGCTTTATTGAGCACTTGCTGCATGCTGGAAACCAGCTGACTGCTTTCCCTGCGTGATCTTCTTCAAACCTCCTAACAACTTGAACTAGGCAGTATTATGAACCTGTTTTAGATGAAGAAGGGGGTTGATCAGGAATGCTAAGTAACTTATTGAGTTCTCAGGGCTTTTAAAGTAAAGGGCTCAGGATCTAAACTCAAGTTTATTGTACTCTACAATTTTGTTTTCCCAGCTCTGACCGTGCCTTCTACTTTGTCCTAACTTACTATTCTTTCCCTCAAATTGAGTAAGGAAATCTCTCATTCAAAAATGTATTTCAGACACAGGAGAAGAATTACTGCCACTATCTATGTAGTAATGAACCAGTAAATTAAGGTATACTGGGTTTCGACATCTAGTTTCTTTAGATAAGCAAATACAGCATTATTTTGTCATCTATCAATGTTAAAACATACCATAAATTAAATAGCAATAGTTTTACTTTCTTTCTTTGGAAAACACATGAAGATAAAGTACCTATGTTATCCTTTGTCTTCAAATATTCGTTTTTAGTTATTTCGTTTCGTTTTTAGTTATTTAAATGTAAGTATTATAGGAATCATTTTACTATCTATACAAAGAATTTTAAATTTATTTAAATTGAAGGTATTTGGGGGGGGTGGAATCACCAAAAGTTGGTTAAAAAGGACCTCCTGAGTGATTAGTGACCTCCATGTATGACAATGCCTTTGAAAATGGCTAATCAAACCATCACTCTTTTTAAACTTTTGTATTAAAAGTAAAATTGAGGAATTTGTTTTTCTTCAAAAATTACCTCCTTTAAAATATTTATTTAACATTTACATATCATATATCCATTATGTAAAGCACTTAAAATTCACATACTCATTTATTCTTTCAACCTACTGGTTACATACTGAATCAGACACAATGTCAAATCATAACTTAGATTTGATTAGATAGATAAAGAGATTGATGTAAAAATAAAACATGATCAGCCTCCTCAAGTTACTTTTGACCAAAGAAGAGGGAAACAGTATGAATGTTGTGATAAATGCTATCACAAAGCACAGAAATCTAACTGGAGCACGTAAGAGAGACAGCTAATTCTGACTTCATCCTGCAATTGACCCTGCTTCCTATGCAGGGGTGTCAAACTCATTTTCACCGGGGGCCACATCAGCATCGCGGTTGTCTTCAAAGGGCCAAATGTAATTTTAGGACTGCAAAAATGTAACTACTCCTTAATTAGGGGCAAGGAGCTCTGTGTTGCTGCCAAGTAGAAACAATTGCCGGGCTGCATAAAACAAGGTAGAGGGCTGGATTCGGCCTGTGGGCCTTGTGTTTGCCACCTGTGTAGGATATTGAGTTCTGTCTTGAGAATTCAGTACAATGAGGCAAGCGGAGAAGTAAATATTCCAAACACTGGGTACAGCATAGGCGAAACTAGCATGTTGTATTGTAGAAGCTGCAAAAAGTGGTATGTAAGTGGGTCTTAAGTTTGGAGAAAAAGAAGAAAGGAAAGAGAGAGGTTGGTAAGGTTTAATTACAAAAAGCTTCAGAGGCTACACTAATGATTGTTGGACAATAATGTGGACAAACCGATATCAAGGGGTACTATCTATCAGTACAAAGATAGTACCAATTTGTTTACTAGGGAAACGATGGAATATTTTTTCAAATCTGTAAGTGTTGGGTAAAAAATTTAGAATCCAACTACTAAATCTGCGCCATTTTAAACAATATTCCACTAACTAGGATGTAGGCCAGCAGTTTATCTTTGGGCCATCACGATCTCTAAACTCTTGCTTAATATGTTTGCCCAAGGAATCAGTAGCTACAACCACCCCAGTCTTTTCATGTACAACACAATGCTGGTACGGGTCCATTTTAGAGAAGGAATTATACTATTCGACAAATCATTTTGAGGATGCTCCCAGATCTTACCCACTTCCAATCTAACCAATTCCAGGAAAAAAGCGGGGGAGGGGGGGCGCTGAAAGGTTTTAAAGGAATGGAGCCATTGAACCCAGAAGATTAGGCACATCAAAATTTACGTAGAATTATCAAGTGAACAGGTATTTTTTTGTCTTTCCTGTTTCTTTTCATATGGCTTCCTTCCTCTCCTCTCCCTCCCCTTCCTCGATACTCTGAGTTCAATACCCAAATGGCTGCTACAATGGTAATATCTAAGGTCCTCCCTACACATAGGACCCAACTGAAAAATCTCTTCTATGTCTTTGCTCTCTCTGATCAAAAATTTTATTTTCTGAGTAAAGTAACTTCTTTAAAACTGCATTCAAAAAACATCAGACATTACAGATTACATTTTTGAGCTTTATTAGAAATGCACCGGATTTTATTCCCATTCATTTTATCAAACCCTCTATCCCTTCTTTATTTTCCAATACCACGTGCCTGAGCATAGTGTTCTTACTAAAAAGACAACCCAAAGCACACAACGTTCCCTCCTAAGTACATAGCATATCAAAGAGAAGAAGTCACCTGTGATTTTAATTTGCTAATGCAGCAAAGAATTATAACATCCAGCCTACTTTTTCTACATAGCCTTTCTCTACGGGAGTGGGAAAAAAAAGATGCATTTTTGTCCCCCGACCCCTTCTCACTGCTGGCTAAGGAAGTAGACAGAATTAAGTATAACTATAAGATACTCTGAGGTTCCTTTAAGAGAACAAGGTGCTTGTTTTCCACTGCATGATAGTGAGGGTCTGAGAGTCCTTGAAGCCCTCTGTTAAAAGTTTTATGTGTTAGGAGTTGGGCATAGACACAAACCAATACCAGGAAGCACTCTTCTTCCCAATATAAAAGTCATCCTAGTTGAAAAGACTTCAAGATGGACATAGGGTCCTAGGAACAGCCAGTGTTCAGATGGTGCAAGTATCTTTCCTAAAAGGAAAATCCATCCCACCTTCCATCCTAAAGGTTTCAGTGCGGATAAGGGATGAAAGTAGGGAAATGCAGAATCTCAACTTCATCAGCCCAAACTCCATTCTTAAAGAGGCAACATCTGAAATTAAACTCTCTTCCTAAATGCCCACCAAAATTGATTAGAAACCATTAATTAAGTTAGTTATGGAAAGCAATCACCATTTATGCTTATTTATAACTATAGATGTATAATAACAAATATACGTCTATCTACATGAAAAATATTTCAAAATAATAGCCACTAAATATTGTATATAAATATGAAATACCTTATAGATATTTCTAATCTTGCCATAACTCCCCCGGGCAGGAGAAATTATGCACCAGTTTTATATACATAAACTGAGGCTCAGTGACTATATGGCTCTTTTAAGTCACAGCTAATGGAAGCAAACAAGATTAAAATCTGTTTATTTAGCTCAAGTACATATATGTATGTCATGATAGATAGATGATAGGTGATAGATATATGATAGATAGATAAAGAGAGAAAGAGTGAGCAATATCACTGGAGACGTCTGAGACCAGCCACCAAAAATGGAAAAACAGGAAATGATTTTGATATGTACCATAATATAAACTAAATAAATATAGTGTTTGATAAATCAATTACCACTTACCTTTCATCTTGAAAAGTAATCAAACTTTCTGCTTTAGGCATGCAACTGATTTCAGTAAGAAAAAGAACTGGCTCTTTCCAAATTATAAAGTTTTTACATGAAGATACATTAAGAATTTAGAGAGCAAGACAGTCTACATATGAAAAAAATATAGAAAATGCAAATGCTGACTCTATTCATTTAAGCAACAATCAATAACAATATCCTATCCACTGTCTGTCCACTATTTTTCAAAAGCTTTGTTATATGCCCTATGTAAAATAAATAACAATTCTCCCAGCTCACGGGAAGTTAACAGTTTTGTTTAGGAAACAAGAATATAAATAATTATTTCATAGAGTGTGAGCTAACAGAGGTAGAAATAGAATTCTGTGGGATTCTGGGGGAGTAGGCTATAACTCTTCCTGAAGGAATAGGGGAGATTTCACTGAACATATGACTTCTGAGATACACACGCTCAACTCCATTTTTTAAAAAAGGGAATAAAAAGATGTCACAAAAACTGAAAACACATACAGGGTAATTTTCACATAGAAAAATAATAAGTTTTTTATTTATGACCTTATTACTCTGTCTGCTAATAGGTAGTAATTTTCCATCTGACCTATTTATTTAGCCTTTTCCTATTCTAATCATTTAGCAATCATTTGCCACCAAATTCCTAAAGTACTGCCTTCAGCAGCTCAATCCCTGCTCAAGAGCTTATTTGCTAAATCATCTCAACATTTTTTCATGTCTTAAAAACACCACCCAAAATACAAAATCCCATTTAAAATCCTACAACTTTCTTTCCTATTTTTACCATCTCAAATATCTTTCAGGCATCTTTTTTTCTTTCATATTTTCAACTACTCCCTATGTACTGGGTTGTCAGTCTTCCTTTTTGGCAAAACAAAAAAGAATTTTCTCTTTATCCTTACTTTATATTTTAGGTCAATGTCATTTCATCATGGAACTCTTCTCTGAGATAGCAAGACCCTCAGCTACATACTTTTATGACCCCAAGTTCTTTCCTTGCAAAACATGTATTAAATTGTTTATCATTAATTTTTTATATAATAATTCAATTAATTCCCGCATAGGAATATACTTTATGTTGTGTGTTTTTATTTACCACTGGAACACCAAAACCCACTACAATGGCTGGCACAAGGTAAAAGCAGCTAGATAATTTTTAAATATATGACTAAATCAATGAATCCCATTTACTGTACACATCTTGCTCTAGCCCTGTGCCAAGCCAACATATGCCATTTTTATTCCACCACCCGATGCCCCCTTATTCTTTCAGTTCTGAGCTTCTGGAGATATTCCCCAATTTTTCTCTACCCAAATCGTGTAAATCCTTCAAATTCCTAGAAAAGCTCTTTTTTTTAAATTACTTTATTGTTGTTCAATTACAGTTATTTGCATCCTCTCCCTCCCCTCCCCGCTCCCCCAGCCCCCACCTCCAGAAAAGCTCTTTAAAGCATTTTATTTAATTAATCTCTTCTGGGTTTTTAAATTTTTTTTATGTTTTATTATTTACACTATTACAGTTGTCCCAATTTTTCCCCTCCACCCCTTCCACCTAGCCCACCCCCCACATCCATAGTTAATCCCAACACCATTGCCCATGTCCATGGGTCCTTCTTATATATTCTTTAACTAGTCCCTTCACCTTCTTTTAGTCAGTCCCTACCTCCCGATCCCCTCTTACAGCTGTCAGTCTATTCCATGGTTCTATGCCTCTGGTTCTATTTTGTTCATTAGCTTATTTTGTTCATTAGATTCCACTTATGAGTGAGATCATATAGTATTTGTCTTTCCCCAACTAACTGGCTTATTTCACTTAGTATAGTAGTCTCCAGTTCCATCCATGCTGTTGCAAAAAGTTTGAATTCCTTCTCTTTTTTGTTGTGCAGTATTCTATTGTGTACAGGTATCGCAGTTCTTTCTACCCATTCATCTACTCATGGGCACTTGGGTTGTTTCCAAATCTTGGCTCTTGTAAATAGTGCTGCTATGAACATAGGAACGCATAAATTCTCTTGAATTGGTATTTTGGGACCCTGAAGATATATCCCCAGCAGTGGAATCACTGGGTCAAAGGGCAGTTTCATATTTAATATTTTGAGGAATTTCCATACTGTTTTCTACAGTGGTTGCACCAGACCGCATTCCCACCAACAGTGCAAAAGAGTTCCCTTTTCTCCACATCCTCGCCAGCACTTGTTTGTTGAATATTTAATGATAGCCATTTTGGTAGAAGTAAGGTGGTATCTCACTGTGGTTTTAATTTGCATCTCTCTGATATCTGGTGATGTTGACCATTTTTTGATATGCCTATGGGCCACCAGTATGTCCTCCTTGGGGAGTGTCTATTCAGGTCCTTTGCCCATTTTTTAATTGCATTGTTTGTCTTCCTGGTGTTGATTCATATGAGTTCTTTATATATTTTGGTGAACAAACTCTTGTCAAATGTTCTTCCATGCAGTTGGTTCCCTTTTCGTTTTGATAATAGTTTCTTTAGCTGTGCAGAAGATTTTTAATTCTGTTTCTGATTTACCATACAATTTAGACTTAAGTTGAATAAAGATAAAAGGGGAGCCTCAATATGGTTTATTTTCTTTTTAGTAACATTTTTCTGATTCATAATCTTTTACCCAGTGATAAAAATTTCCTCCATAAATAATTTTTACTACAATTCAAAATTTAAAAAATATTTTTATTATTGAAAATAATGCCAATCTTTAATGAAAGTAAAATTTCCATTTTATTTTAGCCTATTTTTGCCACTGATGCCAGGAAATGATCCAAACTAGATACAATAAGAGCATAATGCAAGGGAATATTAGAAGACTAAGATGCAAAGAGGGTCAAAGGACTCAGATAGATTGAGTAGCTCCTATCTAGCAGAGAGATACCAGAAAAGAGGAAATAGAATGGTGACCCAAAAGAGAAAAGGTAATCTCCCCCAATTCTATCAATGGGAGGAGGGGATGCTTTGGCACACAGAAATAACAGTGTTGGACCAGTTGAGGGGTAACCTGGGAGAAAGTGAATGGTAAGGTCAAATCTTCAGGACCAGAGAGGAAAAGCTAGAGTAGATGGAGCTGAACAGAGGTAGAAATAAAACAGAAACATGATTACTTTCAAGATTTAGCACACACAGCACGAGTTCCCAGAAATGCTGTGGGTCTTTCAAAGCACAGTGAGTTCAATGGATTTACAGGCTGAGGTGTGTACACAACTGTTCGATGTCTGGATACTTTCTCCTATTTTCTAACTTTTAATGTTTGGTGTATGTTTCAGAGAATAGTTTCTGTAGTTAAGCCAATTCATAACCCTTCGTGGCATAAAACTAGAGAACTAGGCAACCCAGAAATAGTCTATAGTACCATGTATAAATTAAACGTATTGCCTAATTACATTAAAATAACAACTTAAATTAGAGCTGATGATTCTTTTTCTAATGAAATATTCTGAACTAGAGTCCAAAGGGAGTAAAAAACAAACAAACAAACAAAATACCTTTTTTTTCCTTTGAAACATGAAATTTAAAAGCTTCAACACACATTATTTAAGGAAAATCTAGGAGTTATAAATCTTGATGACATACCATTGTTAATATTTTAAACATGCAATTCAACATCAATGGTACATACAGAGAAGAGCAAAGGGTATGCAAAATGTAGAGAAAAAGAAGAAAGAAGCTAACTCACAAGGGGGGAGAAAGAAATATAAAACCTAGAAAGATATAAAAGATTAAGAAAACAGAGGATTCAGTAAAAGAAATAAAAAAAAACTCGTAACACAGATTAACGGTGAAGCACAGAAAGATTGAGATTAGGGGAGAGGGTTCGGATAAACCGAGTGCAGGGGTGGGGCTGGGACCTGTGTTACTGGGTTAGTCAATCTGTCATTCACTGGAGTGGGTGATTCACAGAAGCATCACCCATTGTCTCTATCTTTTTGAAATGTTAATTAACCAAACATTTAATATTAATAGCACAAGATGATTTGAATGGAAAGCTTAAGACAAAATTAACAACAAAAAAAATTACTTTCAGCCTCTTCTCCTGCTCCTCCCATGTTTTTAGGTTTGGAGCTTTTGTTCTCATTTGGCACATCCACCTGCTCTCTGGCATCGTTCCTGAGTCAGTCTTGCTTTCAGCTGGCTGCTAACATATTCCAGCTAAGGTTCTAACTAAAAATCAAAGAATACTCTCAAGTATACTACTTCCTGGAGGCATATATATCTTGAAGAAGGGACCTCTTAATGCACTCAGTAACTGAGGAACAGTGTGCACTAGGCCGGGAAGTTAGTGGTCAATAGGCACCACCTCTTGGAGCTCCGTGCAGTTCTCAAAGCAGGAGGAAGAGCAAGGAGAGCCTGGGTCAGGTACCAGGTGACAGAGACCATGAAAAATAAGATGGCTTGGTGGATGCAGAGAGAAGAGAGTAAAGTATTCACTGTTCCACTCTGTCCATATTGCCCTGTAGGATGCATTCTTCTAGAGAGTTCTCAGCGATGTTTTTGCTGAAAAGTTTGTTGCACAGTGTTGAGCTTAAAGTGATCTTTTAGGCTGTGACACCCATTTTATTTTTTACTTCATAATTAAAAGTGTTTGACGCAGAGTAGAAGTAAGGGAAGAGGTAAAGAAAGGGAGAGAGGAAAGACAGAGGCAAAATACATTATTTAATCAGGATTAAATAAATGAATGATACCATGGCACCTAAACCTGTACTTTGGAGACTGTACCCTAAAAGGAATAGAGAGTCTATTTATACATGGAAGTCTTGCCCTTGTGACATTATTTTAATGTTTATACATACCATCAAAGAAAATGGACAGCATCCTAAGGATTTTTACCAGTTCAGCATCTTAAATGATACTTTGCAATTTCTTAGTCAAAGTGGGTACACTTAATATATGTCTTTACACAAATATTAGAGTTAAAAAATACAAAAACTATAGCATCTCAGTATGACAATTTGAAACATTCACATCTCCCGTAAGGAAGGCCATCATTACTGTGAGTAGCATTATCTCTACCACTTCATTATACTGCCATCACTGTATCATGGTAAAGTATGTCTTAGAAGAGATTATTAAATATTGACATCAGGAATAATATGTTCCAAGCAATTTACATGCAGTACTTTAATTCTCAGGACAATTCTATGAAGTGGACCCCATTTTATCCCCTTTTGTACTGAGGAGGAAACAGCGTTTAGAGAAACTGTACAACTTGCTCGTGCTAACAAGGCTGGTTGGTGGTGAGGCCCCGGGCCAGAACCACATTCTATCTGACTGATCGTTGTAACGCCTCCTCCAACATATTTCCAATTCTGAACAACAGAACCTCCAGGATTTTAAGGAGCCTCCTCTGGGGTCACCACAGAGGGAGTAAAAGTTGGGGGGACCGTGGAGTAATAGTCCTTCTCGTGCAAACCAAGCAGTGCTGTCTAAATATATTTTAAAAGTTCGAGTCCTAATTTTATACTTCAACTTGAAGAAATATTTGTACAGCTAATAGGAAAAAATTTGAAACCACTGATCTATATTTTTAAAATTTGACTTTTTTCCATGATAAGCTTGAATTGTTGAAGAGCTGTGAGCACCAGAACCATATGGGGTTCATCAAGAACTAAAGAGAGAAAAAAAAAACCCACACAATTCCAGCTCCGCATTAATAGAAAATGAACCTTACAGGCAGCTGATCAATAATTAAAAAAAAAAAAAAACAAGTGCTAATTTACTTGCAGGCTGCAGCCCAATTCTGGAATAATAGACAAACACACACATATGCACAGATATATATGGCTCACTGAAATATATCATTTTCTTCCAT
The DNA here is from genome assembly GCA_004026765.1 of Micronycteris hirsuta. Taxonomy (NCBI): domain Eukaryota; kingdom Metazoa; phylum Chordata; class Mammalia; order Chiroptera; family Phyllostomidae; genus Micronycteris; species Micronycteris hirsuta. The sequence goes on along the minus strand of PVJI01002698.1, from coordinate 57,032 downwards.
ATTATTGATTTCAAAGATTACTCAATTTAAAAATATGAATTTGATTTTATATTTTGGGTGTACTGCACCAGAATTGCACCAATGGGAGACTGCTTTCCTTCTGGCTGACCATATTTACTGACTAGGAGTCGATTTCCCTCCTGGACAGTGCCTCCTTGCCCTCTCGCCCTATCCACTGCCCTTCTCTGTAAAGGAATGCCAGGAAAGAGTAAAGAAAACTCTTCATCTCTCATCTTTTAATCTAAAATACTTGAACAATTGAAAGCTGAAAAAAATGTTTGCTCTAAAATATTTGTAATAGAAATCACATTTACTTTAACATTTCTACTCAAACTCTCTTATATTAGATTATATTCTACCAACTTAGAGCAATCTTCCTAGCTAATCATATATTTTCAAAGTGTATTGGGTACTCATACTAAAAAGAAAAGTGCATGAAGGTAACAAGTGAAACAAAGGCCAGGAATTTGAACGTGTGTTTTCACAGTAACACTGGGGCACAAAGCAAGCCTTGGTTCACAGCTGAAAAAGAAAGGAAAAAGCGAGTTTATTCAGCCGCATATTGTATAATCACCCTTTACAGGCACATGTCAGGACATCATAAAGCAAAGTGCGCACCCTGCTTCAGGAGGCAATCTGCCCAAGCAGGTGTGCCGGTTTCTTTGTTGAAGTGAAGAGCATAGATCTGTCTTTAGAGGATATACTATCATTCATCTGTTTTTTGTTTGTTTGTTTGTTTGGCCAAAGCCTGAAATACTGCTTACAGAAATTGGAATGGAGTTTCTGACAATAAGAATAGTGGTTAATACTTTATGGAGTATACACTATATACACACTAACTGAGTGTTTCATGTGAGTATCAGTAATAGCAAACAAATACTAGTTATCATGTGCTAGTCAGGGTCCTAAGCATTTTTTATATGCTAACTTGTAAACTTATCACAACTATCTTATAAATTAAATGCTGTTAATGCCATTATATAGATCAGGAAACAAAGACATCGAGAAGTATGCTTTCCCTTGGTGTGATTACTAGGAGAACTATGAAATTGCTGACTCCGAAACCGGAGGGCCTAGCCTCAAAGCTATGCTGTTATCCTATAGACCTCTCCTAATCAGGACCATATGGGCATAATAGAGGATATGAGATTATATTACTAGGTCTAGAAAGGAACCATTGATATTATCAAGTCCAAGCTCTCTTCTGAGTGAGGCTGATAATTTACCCAAGGTCCAAAGCCGAACTGGGCCAAGGCAGAAATCGCAGCCATGAGTCCTGGTCACATTCACTGTCCCTTCTACTGTTTACGTTAAAGCATTGAGAAAGAAACGCCATTGACACTTCTAGGGTGTTTTCTAGGCTTCTTAGGAAAAAAAAAAAACCCTAAACTTGTATTTACACTTTTTCTATAAAGCAATATTGGCCAAATGCTACTGATATTTAAAATTCTTTTTCAGAGTTGTAAGCCTGACTAAGAAAGGCTGTGAAGACAAAACATTTCATGGACCAAGAAAAAATGTGTATTATTAAATGTTTGTATTCTGAAACATATATATGCAACAAGATTCTCGAAAATTGAAAGTAAAAATAAAATTACTAAAATGTACTTACTGTCCTAAGCTTGACACTTAATACTCTAAAATTTTCCAGAACTCACAATGAAACTAAACAAATATAACCTGTATGACTGGTAGAAGACCTAAGTGTTTACTGTACCTAAGTCAGCAGGATAATTTTTGTGGTGGATACTACAAACAGATGATCGAGTGAATTTGGTGGCCAGTTAGTTGTGGAATGAGGCAGAGAGGTTCATGTTTGAAGTGTGCGGCCTGGGAGGCTTAGAGCATTAACGTGTAATTAACAGAATTAGGGAACTCACGGAAATGTCAGTCTGGGAAAAATCAGTACAGTTTCAAGCTTGTCAAATTTATAGCAGATAGTAAAGAAGGGTGGAAAGCTATTGTTTGTTTTCTTTCATTCTACTTCTTAAATTTTGTTTCTGTAGAATTGTGTTCTCTGAAAACATCTACCTTTAACAAAATCCCTGATTTCTATTATCTGTGGTATTCCAAATGGGTGATTAGGCCTCTAAAGAGATAAAGATTTTAGCTTATTTGGCATTGTTTCAAACATTTACTCCTTTTTATGCTACAGCGGGATTTTTCTATGGTTTTATATAAAAAATACACCAGTTTCTTATAATTTGTTTTTCAGACATTGTTCCTATCATATTTTAAGTTACCCTCTCTTAATATTGTCTCAAAGCCTATTTTTTAAACTTAATATATTCTAACATGTTCTTGAGCCAAACCCGAAATGCTGTCATATTGCAATCACTTGATTCAATTAGAAAGAACAAGGATGTAATGAAAAACCACAATGCTGGTTTCCTAGAGAGGCTATATATTTGAACAGCTAAGAAATCTCTAAGTCTTTGCCTTCCATCACATAGTCTTCAAAGTTGGTGCGTAAAGCACTTTATTGAAGGTCAACTATATATAGGGATATTTTTAAATATGCTCATTTATATGCATACATAATATTTTGATTCAGCATTCATATTTATAATTTTAATATGTATTTATATAAGTACATGTATATTGTATATGACTGAATTTTCATAGTACTATGAAATGCAATAAAAAGATTACATCAGCACACTAGAGGATATTAATATTAACATGCTCCATCTCATATTCTTCTCTTATCAAGGAATATGCCAAATTTACTTACGTATCAAGAGTTTATTCATTATTTAATAGTGAAAAAGAGAAAACATTATAATTTATTCATCTATCTATCTACTGATATAAGAAATATTAAAAATCTCTTCTTATTGAGGGAGGAAAAACATATCCTTATTAATAACTTTATCATTTGCAAGTCTATAAAATTCTTTAGACATATTATGTGGCCAACATATTTTTGAATAAATATGTGTATTGGCCTAATTAGTGTAGCTCCCTAGAAATAAATCAGAACAATAGACTTAAAGTTATGGAAATAGATACTAGCTTAATGCTAAACTTTCCCAAATGTTAAAGTTAGTCAACAGTGAAATGGCTGCCTTGGGAAGACAGTTTCCCATCCTTAAAAATATTTACACAGAGTCTGGTGAGCAGCCATCAGAGATGTGATACAGGTTGCATGGCTACCTGATTGGGCAAGGAGTAAATGAGGCAACCTCTGAAGTATTCCAAGATATTGAGAAGCTAGATTTACATTTTTAAAATCATTCTGAAAATGCTTTGGTGAGAGATCTAATAAAATGTTATTAAAATAGTGTTTATATATTATTTGTACCTATGATTGATTGTATTTTTATCCTCTAGGACTCTGTGAGTGCAAGCAACTCTACTCCACATTAATAGAGAACACTTGTGGAGAGAGCCTCTCAGAGTGGAGAATTCTAAAGAGGCTGGAGGAAGCACGAACAGTAGTCGGTAGGCAGCACAGGAGCTAAAAAATAACCCCCAGAAGTGATTATCAAAATACGTATCACTCAGATCTTCCTGTATACAAGTTCCTTCCTTTATTTTATAAGTATTTCTTCCTGAGGCCAATCCTTCAATTAATAGACTCAACATACACTTATAAAGTACTTATATACAACAAGAAACAGAAAATAGTGATATAGATCAGGAGAAAAAGCTCTACCCTAATCAGCTCTACCCAGCACTGATCCTTTCTTCATAAGACTTTATCCTAAAGCATTGCTGTCAAGTTTATGCTCTACCCTTTTATTCTTTTACTATGTGACTGGTGATTATTTAATGCTGGTTCATGCATGCATGTTTGTTTTCTCCCTCAGGTGGATTATAGGCTAGGTGAAGGGATTAAGCAAGATGCATATATATTTATATATATTATTATACATACTCTATATTTATATTTATTACACAAAGACACAAATATATATTATATATTTATATTATATTACAAATTAATTTATAATATACTAATTTGTAGTAAATATTAATATATTGCACAAATGCATAAATATGATTATATACACAATATATTATATATTATGTATATTACATACAATGTGTAATATTAATATTTGTAAATATATAACACTTTTGTTTTTATATATTACACAAAGACACAGACAACAGAGTGGTGAGAGCCAGAGGGGAAAGACAGTGGATGTTTGTGGAGGTGAGCAAAAGGGAGGAAATGGGGACAGAAAGAGACTTTGCTGGGGGTGATTGCACATTATGCAATGTGCAGATGATGTTTTATTGAGTTGTACACCTGTATGGTTTTGTGAACTAATGACACATCAATAAATTTAATAAAATACATACATAAATGCTTATTACACAAAAATAAAAAATAAAGATGTTGTTTTGTAATTCTCTTACCCAGACAATGGAATGTTGATATTAATCATTTTCTCCACTTGGAATTCCTTCTCTCTTATCCCAGATTGTCTGAACTGTTCATAACTACAGGGCCAGCTATTGTGTGGAGTCTTTTATAGGTTCTATAGCCCTTCGTAACAACTTCCTTCTCTGAATCCTTACAATGTACCACTAATTAGAACTGAGCATATGCTACCATGTCCTTGGCAACACTTCTCCTGCCTGAGCCAAAAACATGATTCTTTCCTGGAGGAAAGTGTGCCAACCTCGTGAACCCCTAATAAGCTTACTTGTCTTTCTTGGAACATAGCAACCTTAGAGTAACCAAAAAATATTGTCCAGAATCTAGTGTGAGGGCGGCCAAAAGATTTTAATAGGATGAAGTTGATATCCTAGCACCATGCAGTCTACTCACAACAAATTGGAGTACAGCTGCTTTCACTATCTTTAGTTCTACAATAATGCTACAACTAATTCAAGTATGCCTAAGGCTAGGATGACAAAAAGCCTCTGTAGAACTTTACACAAAATCTGAGGTTATTGAGAGCTCTCCAAGGTACCAAAGGAATATAGCCACTTAGTCTACTCACCCAATGGTAAGAGTCCTGTTTCTTGGTATTCTGTAAGTGACACCATTTATTTATGTATTTACATGACTTCCACAATTATGATGCCAGACACTTGCCTTAATCTGAATCTTACTGAACCTATCAAAATGCTATGGCACATCTATTATTTTGACCTAACTATGTATGACTTGTTCTGGCAACTGGCCTAGCTAGCTGCACTGCTGACCAGCAACAAAATTTCCTGGCCAAACTTTATTTTTAAAATATACATGTCTAATCTCCCCAATATTAATGAAAACTCTTCGCAGAGCAATTGTGCCTCTTTGTATCAATAAATGCTTGATAATAGTGGTGAATGTATTTTTCTTTGACTTCTATGTACACAATTTAGTACAGGTCTCAGTTACAAGTGACCACTCCATGAATCTTGTTAGCTAGTTGATTTAAACTGAAGAATTCAAACCTGAAGCTTGAATGGTGCCTACAAATGAACCAGAGAAGTATGCTTAGCTCCTATATCTCTCTGAGTGTATTGTCTATTTAACTAGTCCTCCAAAACCATATCTGAACAGACCTCCAACTTAGATTTAGGTTAGTGCTATACAGTAGAAAAAATAAAAAAGAATATGGTTATATGTGTAATATCTAATGGCATGTTTCTGGATGCAAAGGAACTCCCATAGAATACTGGTTTGCAAAAGATGTGGTATAGTAAAAATCATTTTCAAAAATATATTTATTAGTTGGCCATAAAAAGAACAAAATCTTACCTTTTGCAACAGCATGGATGGACCTGGAAATTTTTATGCTAAGTGAAATAAGCCAGTCAGAGAAAGACAAACACCATGTGATCTCACTTGCATGTGGAATCTAATCAACAAAATAATTTAACAAACAAAATAGAAACAGAAGCATAGATACATAGAACAGACTGATAGCTGTCAAACAGAAGGGGACTGAAGCACTGGTTGAAAAAAGGTAAAGGGATTAAGGATGGGAGGCGGGGATGGCTGGGGTGGGAGGAAAATGGAGACAACTGTACTTAAACAACAAAAATAAATAAACAAATGAACAGTGGTGGGAAAACTGGATATCCACGTGCAAAAGAATGAAACTCAGCCCTTATCTTGCACCATATGTTAAAACTAGCCTCAAATGGATTGAAGTCTTAAAGGTAAGGTCTGAATGTATAAAACTCCTAGAAGAAACATGGTTAGGGGTCTTCAAGACATTGGTTTTGGCGGTAATTTTATGTTATAAAGTGAAATGTACAGGCAATAAAAGCAACAAAAGACAATACAAAAAAAAAGAAAAAATATGTATGTGTGATACATAGACACAACAATGATATGGTGATAGCCAGAGGGAAAGGGGGATGGGAGAGGTGGAAGTGAGCAAAGGAAAGAGACATGATTTGGAAGGGTAAGCACACAATGCAGTGGCAGATAATGTCTTATCGAGTCATGCACAAAAAGTCACCCCAGTAAATTCAGTAAAAAATAAAATAAATGGAAAAAATATTTAGTAGAGCATCATATCAATTTGCACAGATCATCTAAATAACTCTATGTGAAATGTAAGCTTATTCAAAAAGTTGATTTTTAAAAAAATTAGGCTTCAGTTTCTTAATGATTTCTAGGCTAGGAAAAGCATTCATACACTTAGTTGTTATTGCAATATCAGGATAAAAATATGCAGCAGACAACTAGCCCCAGACAATGACACTGAAGGTAGTAACCAGGTCATCAAAACTGTTCATCAGTTCATCATAACTATGTATCATATTATGATGCATTTAAATGTGAAAATAGCAAGACCTACTACCATTAATTTAAGAGCATAATTACTCCCAAAAGTAGCAAGAAAATAAGAAATGCTGTTTTCAATTTTATGGGTAGTTTCATCACTATAAATTATGTATTTGTTACATCTTATACCATTTTTTTCTTAGATCACAATCTACATGAAAAAATTTTACAATTTTTATATACATTTATATTCTGCCTTAGAATACAATGAGCACTCAATTAATATTGTTTGGATAAATGTATAACATATGCATATTCCACCAATTTAAGATTATATTCCATAGGCACATTTATAAAACAGAATCATTTCAAGTCTGAAATGCTACTTATTTCCAAATCCTAATATTAAATTGAATTATTTGGAAAACCATCTAAGATGTTGTCCCTGAAAAATAATGTCTAAGTTTGATAAGGGATATTAGAATATTATTCTCATATTGGAAATTTCTTGAGATTTCCATTAGTGTCTACACAAGCCAAATAAGGCAAAATTAAAATTATTGATCACTTCATAAGGTATATAAATATCCAATCAATATGTTGTACACCTGAGACAATATAATATTGCATGTGAATTATAATTCCAAAATAAACTTTGAAAAATACTGAAGCTTAAAGCCTATTCATTCTATCTACTGAATTTTAAGTCATAATGACACACTCTTTAGATAGAAGTTTTGCCTTCCTTTGTACTAAAACAACTAGCTACAATAAATTCCTTATTATATAGATGAAGATACTCAGACACAGAGAGGTTAAATAATCTACCTCAGGTTGCATAGTCAATAATTAGAAGAATTATATCAAACTGCCCACCCACAAGCATACAACAGTAAAAGAAGCAATTTCTATCTTCAAGATTCTATTATCTATGCAGAGCTACTCAGGTGCCAATTATTAGTGGTTTGAAAATACAGCTGGTATTGGATAAATGGTGCTGCTTGACTCCAATTTCCACATACAACTATATACGATTGGTGAAATGTAAATGGTTCATAGAAAACACTCTTAAACTCACTAATAGTGGGTTATCACCATTAAGTATCTCTGTACTTAAGCCTTCTTGCTTAAAGCCAATGCTCCCAACTCTAACCAATTCTGCTCCCCATCCTACTCCACCCCATTTGCCTATTTTCTCTGCAAGATTTGCCTTTTTTTGTCCTTCAATAGCTTTCGTATGTATTCTTTCCCTGGGTATATCCTACTATTTTCTTCTACTCAAGTACAACTTGGGTTTGAAAGCAAGCTACATTGTTTTGCTCTTTATCCATGTATTAATGACCCAAGAGCAATGACTGTGGTCCTTCTGGTACTATTTTATCACTAGAATATTGGAAGAAGATAAAAATATGAAAGGAATAAGAAGAGCTCAGGGAATTTACAAATTATTGGTGATTCCATTTTTTAATGATATTCTGTATTTCTTATCGCGTATTGCATCTCTTAGCTAAAACATTTCATCATCTTTCTTTTCTTCCTTATTTTTTAATGTTCTTTGCATTTTCTTCTCATTGACTGGATTATCCTTGATATCACAGGAGAAAAATGCCCAAGGGGCAATTTAAACAGGCAATACTTTACTTTATAATAACATGGATTTGCATCTGAAATTCTAAAAGTTGGCTCTCTGCTGAACTGAGCTGGGCTAAAACAGTCTGTAGACCTTCCTGTAATCCTTGGCCATTATACAATCTAATAGTACCTCGAATTCCGTGACCAGCTTTATACTTATTCGTTGGCTGCCTGATGGAAAATATGTAAATAAGCAAAGTCATGGTGAGAGAAAGTAACAAAGAACAATCTTGAAAGGAAAAATAAAATGCAAAATAGCATTCTACTGTTAAAATCTAACTGAATATATTTGAAATTCATGTCTCTTTAACAACCACCTAGCCATATAATTGGGCTCCAAGGTAGTCACCTGTACAATCACCATTGCCAAACTCTCAAATGCATAAAAGAAGATCCCCTGATTTTCTGGATACATGGTTTTATCTTTTTCCTAAGGTATGCTCTGTATTCTACAGTCTAGGCCAGAGTTTCTCAACCTCAGCACTACTGACATTTGAGGCCTAATAATTGTTTACTGTTGGGGTCTGCTGCATGTATTTTAAGGTATTTAGCAGAATCTTGACTACTCTCTCCTAGATATGAATAGCAACCACCCCCACTCCTACACCATGATGTGATGACCAAAAAATCTCCAGAAATTATCAAATGTCCCTAGAGGAACAAAAATTACCCTTAGTTGATAACTCTAGAAATAATTTCTTCTAAATCCATTGTGGTCTGGACCAAAGTATGAGAGAAACTATAGGTTTATAACTAGGTGGTTTGAGTTTAACTTAAATCTGTACTCATGTTTTCAACAAACATTGCTGGGAAAATTTGAATTCCACCTGTAAAAGAATGAAGTTGGACCTTACTTTACACCATATCCAAAAATCTCCTTCAAATGAATCAAAGACATAAACATAAAGCTAAGACTATAAACTCCTAGAAAGAAACATAGGGAGAAAGCTTCATGACATTAAATTTGGCAATAATTTCTTAGATATGTCAGAAAAACACAGGCAACAAAAGTAAAAGCACACAAATGAGACTATATCAAAACTTAAAACTTTTGTGCATCAAAGGATACAATCAACAGGGTTAAAAGAAAACCCATGAAACAGGTGAAAAAAATTGCAAATCCTCTATAAAAGATAAATACTTAATATCCAGAATATATACAGCTCAATAACAAAAACAAACAATTTGATTTAAAAATGAATAAAGGACTTGAATAGACATTTCTCCAAAGAATATATACAAATGGCAAAAAAATACCTGAAAAGATGCTCACCACTGCTATTAATTAGGTAAATGCAAGTCAAAACCACAGTGAGATTGACTTTATACCCAGTAAAATGACTACTGTAAAAAAAGAAAAAAGAAAGGAAGAAAATAAAAAGTGCTGGTGAGGATGTGGAGAAACTGGAACTCTTGTGCATTGTTGGTGAGAATGTAGGATGGTGTAGCCATTAGGAAAAGCAGTATGACGGTTCCTCAGACAATTAAAAATTAAATTATCACGTGATCCAGCAGTTCCATTTCTGGGTATATACCCCAAAGAACTGAAATCAAGGTCTCGGAGAGATATGTGCATACTCATGTCTATAGCAGCATTATCTACAACAGCCAAAAGGTGAAGACATGAGACCAAAAGGCCCATAGGTACATGAATGGATAAAAAATATGGTGGTTTCCAGGGGCTGGAAGGAAGGAGAACGGGGAATTGTTTAATGGGTAGAAAGTTTCAGTTCTGCAAGACAAAAATGTCTGGAAATTGGTCTCGCAACAATGTATTTGACACCACTAAACTATATATTTAGGTACACTAAAGACAGTAAATTTGATGTTATGTGTATTTTATCACAGTTAAAATTTGAAAAATGATCAGTAAATACCAACGAGTGAAGTGAAGACAATCCCCTCAGATTTGGAAATTCAACACCAAAGCATTTTCTTAAGAATATCAGGGCCTTGCCTATGGTTTATCCTTAGATACTAGGGTCCACTGGCATTTCTGGATGAAGAGCAGCCTCTCATTGGCTACCGCTGTCTTTGATTCTGCCTCTATCAAGTCATGGCAAACTCAGTCATCACTCCCTCATTCTTCATGGAACACTTAAGTAAGCAAGCACAGTACTGGGGGTGTTACACAGAATATACAGTTCAATTCTGGGAAAACAATAATAGATTTTTGCAAATTTGCACACAATCATAGCAAGTATTTTAGAGAATGTAGACTTGGCCTGACCACCTATGTCTGAATTCTGGCTGGGCCACTTGTTAGTCTTGTGGCCTTTTTGCCTCAGTTTCCTTATCCTTAAAATGGAGGTATGAGTAGTACCTTATTCATAAAGTTGCTATGCAGATCAAATTATTTGATATTTACGAAACTGGCATATAAAAAGGACTACATAAGTACTTATTAAAGAAATTCACAAACATGTACTGAGCACCTAACTAATACACCCTACTAATAGCTGTGAACATTTGCCCTAGAACCTCGTATTTAACACAGTAAAAGGGGATTCCTAGTTGTTTGGATATTTCAAGAAAATGTGCAAGTCCTTGAAAATATCTGCTCCATCTGTGATGACTGAGAACTGACCATTTAATAGAGAGAAAGTACGATGACTGCTAAGTTGTCTTGTACTAGACTCACAATGTGAACACCTCTGCTGCCCTAACAGCTTCCAAATGCACAGAAGGAAGCAGAGAGTGAGCCTGTTCTCCTGGTGAGCACACTACTACTACGATCGTTTTCAGAGAGAAACGCACCATTAAAATCAAAATCACCATTAAAATCATGTTATTCCTGGGTTACAGGCAGAGAAAATCAGCAAAAGCAAAAACAAATCTAAAGTTAACAAAGTATCTGCTTTATCAAACTAGAGTCACGGATAGAATTATAATGACACTCTCTGAGCAGAAGCCTGAGCTGCATTAAAAATGTGAAATCTTTCATGAGGACTGGATAGAAACATGAAATGCCTAGAGATTTGAGAACATGCTAAAAATGAAAATCCAAATACAAAAGGTATGTCTGATGTTTGCTACAGCAAAACCAGAAAATATTTAGTACATAAACTCCTCAAGAGATTGTCTTTCACTGAAAACTAAACAACTCTTAAGAATTCTCAACTGGTGAACATTTGCATAAAAATATTTCATGGAAATTAAAAAATAGCATTTGGACCTGGACAAAAAAAAAGCGATAAGATATAACTCTTGATATTTGTCAAAATCACAATAGAAAAAATAAAACAATTATAAAATCTAGGACTTCATTAACAACGAAGTTCTTAACTGAGTACTTAGAAGAGGCTTTAAATATTATAACCTAGAAAACCACATACAGATTCTGTGTTTATATTAAAAAATTGGGTTGTCTTTCACATTGCTAATTTCCATTGTACATCTGTTCACATTTTAAAAATATCCTAATTGTTTGACAAAGTATGTGTGTGGATTTTCTCATACGCTGTAATTTCAGATGTTACATTATTATATCACCTTCTGCCTTGCCAATATCCCAGTGATAAAATAGGCACCAAAGTAAGTCTTTCTCATGGGCAAGAAAAATACAGACATATTAGAGAAAAAATAAGTAATTCAGTTTAACAGTTACTTGCCTATTACTATACAATATGATAAAACTAAACCTATGGTAGTAATCATTTCACAGTATATACATATATAAAATCATTAAGTTATACAACTGAAACTTACACAATGTTTTATGTCCATTACATGTCAATAAAACTGGAAACAAAATAAAACAAAATTCTTTGCCAATAAAAAAAAATAAACACCTGGCCTCAAAGAGATTGGTCTCATACAATGACTCCAGATATTTTTTCTTCCACATAATGCCCTAAAAATATCATTTGCGATTGTAACACTCTGTACTGAAAGTGCTCATTTTGCTCCTGTTGACTTAACAGCCTGGCCATAGTATAGGGAAAAATAGTCATGGTCTAGACTTACGTGCAATTCCTAGCACACTTTCTCTATGAATATCCTTCTAATCCTGCTGATTCATGACATATTAGTGACATCATAAGAACTATGGTTCAAGTGTGAGTCAAAGAAACATACTACAATTAAAGAATAAATATTCACATATTACTGTCCAATAATACTGGAGATTGATCCAGCCCTCCAACCCTAGAAGTATTGTCAAAGAACTCATTAGTGTTACATCTGTATCGCTGAAACAAGGAGAGAAGTGACAGGATGGTGAGGCTGATTAGGGTATCACATGATGCCCAAAGGCCTTGGAGGAAGGAAATGAAAGAAAACCAACGATGGAGCAGTAAGACACATTACGGAGGGTTAACCTGTAAAGTGAAGCATTGGATAAGGGAAGAAAGAAAAATAATGTCACTTAATGCCTGTTATGTATCATATTAGCTGACTTCACCTTCACAAAAATAAAATAAATTGGATGGAATAGTGGGTGTAATGGGAAGAACCAACAGGATTAAGTTACTTCCCTAAGATGACAGAAGGAGTAAGCAATGTAATCAGAATAAGAATTAAAGTTTTCTCATTACAATTTCAGTATATTTTGCACACTGTGCAACTTTTTCCCTATTGTTAAACAATATTTCCCTTAATTTTTAAAATTTATAGTTGCAGATAAAATTGCTTCTTTGGGGGGTTGCTCTTACTGTTTTATCTATCACATTGTATTTTAAATTTCCTGTTCACATTTCTCCCATTTAATTCAGAGGCTCAGCATTTAAAATTGGAAGGTATCCAAATAGTCTGCTCAATTCATTTGTTCATTCATTCATTCAAAAAAGGGGATAAAGCCTCCCTTCTCAGGGTTCCCAGGAAGAACATGGACTGAGGAAGAAAGCCACGGACTATGGTTAGAGGTTTGTTTCTCACTTTTTTTAACTAAAAAGGAGATTTTATTTATATATTTGGGGGGGGTGAGAAAGAGAGGGAGAGAAACACTGATCAGTTGCCTCTTGTACTCACTCTGCCTTGGAATCAAATTCACAACCCATTGCCTAGACTGGGAATCAAACTGGTGATCTTTTGCTTTGTGGGACCACACCCAACCAACTGAGCTACACCGTTCAGGGCTGTTTCTCACCCTTAACAGTAATGATAGAGAGACTACCTTCCAAACACTCATTTTTCCTTCTTCTTCAATATAAACATGACTTTGCCTCCTTTGCTAATAAAACTGGCAAGTAAGAAGTCAATGAAAGCACATAGGTGGAGCTTCCAGGAAAGCTCCTTAAAATGGGGATAGTCATGTAGCAGGTGTCATTCTGCCTTTCCCAATGTTTGTAATACGGATGTGTCAGCTGGAGCTCCAGCAGCCATATTGTGACCTTGAGGATGAAACCCATGTGCTAAGGATGATGGCGTTACTACACTAGCTCTGAACAGCCTACCTCTAGACCTTTTTCACATGATTAAAAAATAAATGTCTGCCTAATTTTTAAAAAAGAAGGCTGCTGGATAAATAATAGGTCTGGAGTTCAGAGAAGACTGGCTAAATATATGATTTGGGAATAGAGATATTACTTAATGTTATGGGTCTAAGTAAGATCATTGGCCTAGGCATCCCAATGATTAGTTTGGGGACAGGAAAATTACCAGCTGAGGAGACTGAGGAAGACCAGCCTCTGAAGAAGAAGAGAAACTAAAGTGTCCAGGAAGCCAAGTGAAGGCAGTGTTTCAAGAAAGAGAGAGTAATCAACGGTATGAAATGCTGCTGATGGGCTAAGGGAGACGAGGATTGAGAATCGATTAAATTTGGCACATGGATGTTTAAGTGGAATTTTGAGGGGGAAACTTGATTAGTTCTCAAAAGAGAACTGAAGGGGATAAAATGCGAAGAGGAGTATAAGCAATTATTTGGGGGAGTTTTGCCATAAAGGGGAACGGAAATATGCTAATATATAGATGTGTACATGGGGTCAAAGAGGGCCTTTGAAAGAATAGAGCTATAGCACATTTGTAGACTGATAGAAATAATCCAATAGGACACAAAACTGATGACGCAGAGAAGAGCAGGGATAAGTGTAAGAGCAAAGCCCTGGAGGGTGGGAGGGGACAAAATGCAGTGTACAGTGGAAGGGCTGGCCTTAACCAGGTACAAACTTAATCCATAGGAACAAGAAGGGAGGCGAGAAACACGGGTATACAGCACAGATAGGTGGCACCCATGGTGAGCACAAGGTTTGCAGCTAGAACCACACGCCTGGGACAGTCTGCCTCTCATCTGCGTCCCAGGCCTTGCAGGGGTTGGAAAACACTAGTTCATCCTCTGAAATACTTCTCTTTGCCTCTCCTCTCTACTGTGTCAAATTCTACAAGTAGAGATTCATTCTTCCGGTTGAATGTTCATTACCCTAAAATGGAATAACACAATAAGCCCCATGAGTCAATTATGCTTAAGTGAGAATTAATTTGTCGGGCCCTCACAGTGAGAAGGCTTTCTAAAAAGCGTCATGAGAGTATGATAACCCTGAACGTTTTCCCTTTGGGGCTGGGAGTTGGAGGCTGAGAAGGGTGGAGTGTACTGTGTGAGGAAATGCCACCGAATTTATGAAACTTACCAATATATACAATGTGTAAGTCTAAGAACACATGCGCTAATTCTTGGTTTGCCATCTTGTAGCTTGGTTACCTAGCATCAGTCAGTTGACCTCTCTGAGTCTCAGTTTCCTCCTCTGTAAATGGAGGAAAGAGTTCAATAA
Organism: Micronycteris hirsuta; assembly: GCA_004026765.1. NCBI lineage: Eukaryota > Metazoa > Chordata > Mammalia > Chiroptera > Phyllostomidae > Micronycteris > Micronycteris hirsuta. The sequence goes on along the minus strand of PVJI01002698.1, from coordinate 42,011 downwards.
AATAAAGCGTGTGTAGCACAATTTTTCTATTATTGCCCTAGTATAGAAAAATTAAAATACTGCTATATTTTTCCTCTTTTTTGGAGCATATTTCCTTCTTGCTCACACGACAGACTATTTATACCTGGCTTCTTGCTCTATAACAGATTCCCAAGCATAGCTCCCTAGTGATTAATTGCTGAAGAGAATAAGTCACATAACAAGAGCAAATTCAATGCTCACAGACATTTGGAAAGGGGACCTTTAGTTTCAGAGTCAGATTGGCACCACTTGGCAGTAGCGGGAGAGCCATTATGTTTTCTACTTGTGTACTTGTAACATTTGTACCTATCAAATAAAATCATTTTACATGCCAAAAGATACCCTCTCCTTGGCTAGAACAAAGCTCCTTGATGGCAAGGTTCATCGTGTTTGCATCATTTAACAATTAATATTTGTTGATTGGAATCAATGCAAAATGAAAATGCAAGCCACACATCAGAATTAATTCATAAGCAATGTCTTAATTAATTCATAATTATTAAGCAATATCTATCAGGTTCCTATCCATTAAAAAAAGACCTACACAAAATAGCAATGCTTTAAGAAACTCCAAACACAAACTTCTCAATTTTCAGAGTACTAAGTACTTGGCAAAGCCTTGTTAGGGCTCACATAAAATATAAAATTCATTAATGCATTTTAAAGCTGAGTCACATTTCTGAAAATCTCATGCACTTAAAACTTCTAGAAGAATTTTTTTTCTTCCGAATGTCTCTACCAAGTTACTTTGCAGAAAACCAAAGCACTTTATAACCACTGGTATTCAATATTCATACCATAATGTGTAAGATAAGGATGGTAGAGAAGGTAATTATTCATCCATTTGACAAGAGAAAAGCTACTAGCAGCAAATGTGTGCATATGTGCTCACTGGGCATTTGGGATTCAGCTTGGATTAAACCTCAAATCCCTTGAATCCCAAGCAAGTACTGTGCTTATAGAGATAGCGCTATCAGAATATTAGACTCTGCAAAGCTTTATTCGAATAAAGTAGTTCCTTAATTTAATCTATAATTGCCAGGTAGTTTCCTTGAAAAATCTTGTTTTTATTAATTTAGATAGAACCATTAAGTTGGCATGATTTTTATGAAATCCAAAGTGTTTTACCCCATTTGGCACCGTTGCTCTGAGTGTATGTGAATAGCCATTTTCAATGAAGTATTGTACCAATTCATTTGAACAGAAACCCTTGTCTTAAAGACATTACCTTTTACTGCCTTTCCATTGCTAGGAGACAGACCCAACCTGATCAACGATAACTTGAAAAGAAAGTCTGTCAAAAGACAAGAAAAAACTCTTATTCTATTTTCATCCTAAATATTCTCGGAAACAACTAAGAAATAAAGAGCAATTTGATTTAGATGCTATAAAGTTATCTGAATAAAGGTTAAGTACAACTTTCACTGCACTGAGTAATGGTTATGTGAGCTTTCCATTATCCTTCTGCAGGAAGCATGAAAGTGATGTAAAAACCCAGGAGGGAAGATAAGATCCGAAGGTACCCTTTTGTCTGGCCCCTGTCTCCACACAGTTCCTCACTCGTGTGGTCCTATACAGCAGAAACTTCCCCCCCACGCCTTTTTTTCTTTCAACAAAATAAAGTGTTTGCAGTATTTAATGTTTATTAACAGGATGCTCTTTATCATACAGCCCAAATAAACCTGCACCATTTAAGTCAATCACTTTGCTTTGTATTCATTGGTATTACTTTATCATTACTTTTGTCCTATAAATTTATCTTTCTTCTTCTTCCAGCAAAGAGGTTCCAATTCTTTGTTTTTAATAATTTTAATTAATTTTATAAACACATATATGAATAGAGAAAAATTGTTTTATCTCTACTTTACTGATAAGGACGTTGCGGTTCTCAAAAGGTTAAATGGCTACCTCTGCCCTCCCTGCCCCAGTAAGAAAAAAAAGAAAAGAAAAAAACAGTTTGTAAGTGGTGATACCAGGATGCATGCCTAGACTCTCTGACTCCAGATCCAGAGCTGCTTTCCCATTGCCTCTCATGAATAAACTTTATTATATAAACAAATCACTAGGAGGTTAGATTCTAATGACTAGAGAAAACAACTTCAGTGACATTCTGGTTCTCTGAAAAGAACATCATTTTTAAAAAATGTATTAGAAATTTAATTAAATTAAGGCAATAATGTTTTATTGGCATCTAGTTTCACTAACGGAGATAAGTATCAAAATCAAGAAAGCAACTGGAATTTTAAAGAATATAGATCATTTTACAGCCAAAGTAATTTGCAGTTTTCTCTATGAAGAATGAGAATGATTAAATCCCACAGCAAATAGTGATTTCCTTTTCTTTTTAAATTTTCTTTTACTGTGGTAAAAACACTTAATATGGGTTTTAAGATAAAAGTACTATTCTATGAAACTAAGTATATGTAAGTGGTCTAAAAGAATAAATTTAATATATCTAATATTAATAGAAACTTATTTAATGAAACCATGTCATATAAAATATTTAAGTAATCTGTTATGATATGCATCATGAATTTTTATGTGAAAGCATAACCTCTGGATATATTAGTGAACTGATGTCTGCTGCTTACCTGCCATCGTCCAGGGACTGAGCTAAGCATTGTGCACATATTACTCTATTTAATCTTCATATTGGCCTAATAAGATGCAAGTGGTATTTTACTAATTTTGCAGATATAGAAAAAGAAACTAAGACAAGTAAATGGTTTTCCCATAACCTAGTGTACAGTAAAGATGGAGTTGAAATTCAAATGCTGTGCCCTTTGCACCAGACCACCCGGCCTCCTAAAGTCTCTGTGCAGTGGACAGTTAGACAGTATGAGCAGAGTAGTAATGACAGGCCAGGTATGGAATGCCACCAGGGCAGAAAGCCCCAGTACCTAGCACTGGGTAAAACTAGGAAAACAAAGACTTCACCCTCAGGTTGACCTTTCTTCCCCTGTCATGTCGCTAGGCTGGAGAATCGCCACATTGGACTCCCATACAAGCTCTTGCATGACCACTACTTTAAGCATTAAACTCTTGGGACAATAAGGTTCCAAACTGCATCAAATGATCTTGGAAGCAGAGACTCAGGTCTACTGACAACAGAGACCGAATTTTGGTCAAACTAGAGATAATATTGGGCCTCCGTTGTGTTTCAGCTCCAGGCCAAGAAAAGCAGTAAGGGCAGGCAGGCTGACACCATGGCTGACATCAGGACCAGCTGCGATGACCAATAACCCCCTGCTCTGGCACTGACCAATTGGTGGAAGCCATGACCCTGAAAGGACACATCTGGAAAACTGATGAATATTCTATTGAGATCCTCCCCTGGGACCTTCCCTAAGAGTCCCCACCTTTACAGAGGTGATAAAAACCCCCAGTATGGAAGACCTAGACATCTTTCTCTCTCTCTCCCCACCCTACACCCCTTCTTCCTTTAGGTATGTCTTTGCTTTCTTTCTCCTAAACTCCAAGGGCCCTTCTTTTGCTTCTGTAACTTGTTTTCTGAGCCCATGCAACCCAGTTGGCTCACTTACTCTGTGGCTCACTTCTAGCTTTGTGACTTTCTAAATAAACTTTGCTAGTATGTGAGTCTTGGCTCTGAATTCTTTCTTTCTTCTTCTTTTTTTTTTTTGTGAGAACTAAAAATAAACAAGCAACAAACAACAACAACAAAACTTGAAATAAACTTTTCAAATGATGAAAATTCATCCTTTCCAGGGAAGCAAAAGGCAGACCAGTGCAGGTTATCCTCAAGGCCACATACATCCTGCTTCACGGCTGCTTGCACTCTGCTGGGTTTTGATCCTTCTTTGAATCATAGTCTGAATCATTTTCCTCATCTTTTTCTTCCCCTTCCTCATGTGCTTCTTCACCTTCTTAATCATAATCACCACCATCTTCTTCAATAGTTTCTCCAGTAAAGCACAACACTGATCTTGGGATTATACGCTCACGTAAATAGTGACCAATTTCAAAGTCTGCAGCAAGGATAGCTTCAGCAGAAGCATCCAGATTGCCCCTCTCAGGAAATTCAGGAGGGCAAAAAAAATAAAATAAAATAAAGAAATAATCATTGGAAACTGTTTTTGTCACAGTACAAACTGTCCCTTGCATTTCTGCTTCTTTTTAATGGTTTTCAAAGTGACATTCTTCCCTTTTTGCCAATCTATCTGGCGCCCAGTACCACGCATAATTTCTGGTCCATCAAAAGAAAATGGATCAGAATCATCTGGTTCTGACCTCATCCTATATGTCTTTGTCAACACTTCATTTGTGAAATATTCATTGGGTTCAAAGTGAAATTCTGAAACAAAGCTCATAGGCTGGCCAGCATCTGAGATCTTCACTTTAATGTCTTTCAAGTGCTTCAGAATAAGCTCATCATGTTCCTTGAACCATATCACTGAGCAAGTCAACATTCTCAAAAATAGCCAACCAAAACTGGGGGATTCCCCTGGGGTCTTGTTTTCCTTCATCCTTTTCCTCATCTTCAATCCTGGCCTTTCCTTTCAGTTCCTCCAAAATTTCATCGTCCTCCTCTGGTTTCCATTCACATTCTTCTTCCTTAGGTTCATAAATTGCATTAATGATCTCAAATCACTTATCAAATAAAGGTTGATAGAAAACGGCATACTTTCTTTCAAGATCATGAACTTCCTCATAGAACTTGGCTTCTATCTGTGCACATTGGACCTAAAGGTTTTTGAGAGCATTCACTCATCTTTAAACACCTTAGGCGAGCTTTCCATGTATCCTGTTGGTGTTTCTACCAGACCATCGAGTCTTTCTTGGAGGGCAGCACGAATCTGAGGCTTTTGCATGGGGCCTGTCTGAGCAGTCAGCTGATGCAGTTTGATTTTTGTTTCTTCACCAGTTTCTTCTTCTTCTACTTCTTCAATATCATCCAAATCTTGATTAAATTCAGACTGTTCTTTGTTGTCAATGTCTGCCATGTTGTAAGAACTCCAAATATCGATGGCTAGCACGGGGAACCAGGCACCAGAGCTGCACAGTCAGTGACTCAGGGTGGCAGCAGGAGGAACAGGGAGCAGCACCACGAGTAGATGGCATTTAAATAGGTCTGAATTCTTTCTTAGCCAGAACCAAAGTACTGAGATTGTTGAACCAAGGTCCAATCATCAGGAACATTCTGTTGCCATTTTGCCACTAACACCTGTGTTGTTTCAGTAAACGTAGCCATGTTGGAGATGCAACTCTGTTTTCTGGGTAAGCTCACATCTGGCTGAGTAGTCTGGTAGGTGAGGACTGAAGCCATAGTTCTCTCCAGGATGATGAAATTTGCACATGGATTTCAATAGTAAAATCTCAAGGGGAAATCTTGGGCAGTTCAGGCACCAGCAAGAGAGACTTGGATCCCTTAGTTTCTTTATCCTGTCTTCCTCAACCTCCCTTCAGGAGGCCTAAGTAGTTCTAATGGTGGGAGAGATTTCCTGAATGAACTGCTGAGGTAACTGTGGCCCAATAAGCCACATAAGCACTCTTAGAAATGCTATGCTGTAACAAATAGTCTGAGCTTATTAATTTCTGGAGGAATTGAAAGGGTGGCAAGGAGACAGTTTGAGATAAATGAGTTTTTGATGACACTGAAATTTTTCCAAGGCATTTGTTAACTGTTGGCTCCTAAAATAGACAAGGCATCTTGTTATGTTTTCTTTCTTTTTACTTTCAAGCTTATTGGTGCAAGTGAGTAGAATTACTTCAAAGTGGTTGTCTTCTTATCTCTTTCACACAGTAGATGGTAACACATGGCTTTTTAAAATATATTGGTGATGGCAGCCCAACAAGGCTCTAAAGTTTCTTATTAGGGGATGCGATCTATTCACCCTGGATCTTCTGATACATGTTTCAATATAAATTAGCTTGGTTCATTAAAATGTGATTATCTCATGATAATAAATGAATGATATTTTGTTTCTTTAGCATACCAAATGATCACACAGTGAATATTATAAAATACTTCTTTACAAACTTGTGTACTTTGATTCTTTCAAATTGGCACATTCTATGCCCAGTGATGTTTTTCAAGTAATAAAACATAATTTCTGCTTTGCCATCCAAAACTGACTATAGTATGAGCATCTGTGTATGTTTACAGACTTAGTAATATAATTAAACAGTAGTATCTGTTATGTGACCTATAATGCATGAAGTGTTATGCTAAATACCCTAATATATTATCTTAAGAGATAGTAGCTTAGATAGACAGATACGTTTTTACATTTAAAGTAACATTTGAAAATATTTCAACATAAGGCTATTTTCTCCATTTTGCAAATGAAGGAATTGAGGTCCAAGACAGTTAACTGACTGATCTAAAATTTCAATAGCAAATCAAGAGAAAACACTGAAACCCAATCTAGCTTTCTTAACTCCAGATAATGTAACACAAAATGAAGATTAATACTGAAAAAATTCAAGATAACTTCAAGATACTACAATGACAGAACCCCTTGTGTAGTATGTTAAGAGATTATATAATGTCCCATACTAATGATACAAGTTTGTAGGATTCGAAAAAAAATAACTTCTCTTCTCGGGGTAGAAATTTGCATGCTACGGACATCCATCCTCTTAGACACTTTCAAGCCCCTCAAACCAATAATTTATCACCAGGAAAAGTCATAAACTATTATAGATACCTTTAACCCTCCACTACATTTCAATAGTTGGCTTTTAAAAATGGTGCTACAAACTTACTCATAATCTATCTGTATGTTAGTACACTATAAGAATTAAACTCTGAAATTATGGTATGAGAGTACATTGATAGAAGGGAAATAATCCCATATTTCAAAAACAGATGAGTTTCCTTTTGATCCCAAAACCACTGCTCTCCATCAAAATGCGCTCTCTTCGAAGAAAACATATACATGACATTATATATAGGGAGAGATACAGATATAGAGTAAATGTGGAAGAACATTAATAATTGGTAAATCTAAATAGGGGGTGTTTGTCATACTATCCTTTCAACTTTTTGAAATTTTAAATCTTCACTACCAGTGATTGCTCTTTGATTCACAGACACTTCTACCATCTTGGGCATCTTAGATGCATATAATTTTAATGTTGTGAACTGTCTATGACTTTATCAAGTACAGCTACACAGAAGGTTTTTTCTCTGTCCAGTTATTTATCTCATAAACTGGTGTTTTTGTTAAGTATGTGGCGATTATGGACTCTGTGTGGGACAGCTCCAAGTCCTCCAATCCTATAGTCACCCATGTGGCTTTGTTTGAACAAGGACCAGGAAAATGAGTGTCACCACCCTATTTCTCAAGGAAACTCCAAAATGACTCCTCAAACACTGATTTCCAGAAAATACAATTGAAAAGCAATTTTCCTTGAAGCCACACTACCGATACCCCTTTATTTCCAATCTGTGTCAGTTGCAGTAAGCCTGAGTCATGAGGGGTGTGAGCTGGAAGAGAAGCCAAGCCTGCCAGGGAGCACACCGTGGACAGGTGTTCTTTCCTGCGAAGGGGCTAGACAAGCAGCCACTCCCATGCTCCCTCAGAGAGAAACTGCCTGCATTCCAGCAAGAAGCAATCTGAGAAGGTCAACAAATTTTTCTTTCAACCTAAAGTACACAGTAGGATTCAAACATATGTCTGTCAAACAATTACTGGGAGTGACAGAGGTCCTAACCTCTCAGTTCAGAAAAAAATGAGACAAAACCAAGGGAAATTTTTCATTCCTGGTGATGTCTTTTCTAGGGCACAAGGGTTGTTAACTCACAGTTTCCTCACTCTGCATGTCACAAACTCTTACTTCCAAGTTATCCGGGAAATCCTATAAAAAGCTCAAATTTCTATACCTCCTGTCAACGTTAATATTTTAATGTTGCATCCGTGAAAACATATAGACAATGTAATGTATAATATGAAAACATTTTAAAGGCCAAATAACAACACTTCACTCACACAGTTATTAAGAAATATGTAGAACTTTTCTCAGCTGTTTGATGCATGAGGAATAACTAAAATAAACGATTGTACCATGCCACAGACAAATTTTATTATTACCACTGTGGTCTAGGCAGTATGATTTGTACTCAGTGGATTAATTAAATAGACTACCATGTAAAACACTTAGCCTCTAGTGAGACATTGTAACTAAACCTGTATCTGCAATATCCTAGAACACAAAGGAGGAAACAAGTTAGAGTAGCCCTCCAGGCAGAAAGAGAACACAGCGATCATGAGATGAAGAAAGTAACAATGCTTGTAGAATAAGCATCACCTAAGCTTCCTTTTCTCCTCCTTCATATCAGGCTGAAGGAAAAGTGCTCTAAGAATCAGGCACAGGAAACAGGAACCATACTCACTTTTTCTTTTATTTTTCTTCAACACATTTTTTTAGGCGCTAGCCTTTCCTGTAGGTGCCTGGGACTTAGTAAACAAGACAAAATCCCTGCCTTCAAGAAATTTAGTAGGGCCCTGGCTGGTGTAGCTCAGTGGATTGAGCGCGGGCTGGGAACCAGAGGGTCCCAGTTCGATTCCCAGTCAGGGCACATGCCTGGGTTGCAGGCCAGGTCCCCAGTGAGGGCCATGTGAGGAGCAACCATACATTGTTGTTTCTCTCCCTCTCTTTCTCTCTCCCTTCCCCTCTCTCTAAAGATAAATAAATAAAAATCTTTAAAAAAAAAGAAAGAAAGAAATTTAGTAGGATTGGTAGACAATAGAACGTAAACAATAGAACGTAAAAACAATATAACATAAATATGTCTTTTCAGATGATGTGTATTGAAGAAGAAATAAAAGTACATAAAGCACAGTGAGGACTGGAAAGTAAAGGGTGCTTTTTTAGACAGAGGAGCCAGAGAAGCCCCCTCTCTAGCACATGTATCTGAGTGGAAGCCTGAGCAGAAGTAAGAGTGTGAGCCGTGCCCACCAAGTGCGAAGGCCCACAAGTGGAGGTGCGCATGGTTTGTTGAAGAACAGAGAGTGAGCTACTGCAGCTGGAAAAGAGGAGGTGAGGTCCCTGGGAGCCTAAGGCCAGATCATGTAGGGCCCTGTACACCATGGCAAGCATTTGAGATTCTTTTCTGAGATCATTTAAATGCCTCAAGCATAATGTTGCTGGTATCTTGACAGTGATGTTAGAGAAGGAAGCACTACAAACACCTAAACAGAAAAACTGGGAGACAACAAAAGATGAAAAAATGGGAAGAGAAAGCAAATGGGATTTCGCAGAGGGGCTTGGAGGTTAGTAGTTGGACGGTAGGCATGGTTGCTGGGCCACCTTCCAGCATGTGTCCTGGGGGTTGTCATCGTTACTTTGCAAAGCCCTTTTTACAGTAAGCATTTTAAAAATCCAATATATTGATGATCTACAGACAGTAAAAGGCCAGGGAAAGCACCCATTTATAGGCTTGCATTACTGAGAAAATGCTTGCTCTGATTAAAGCAATAGACTCAGGCTATGAGGCATACTCTTCCACTGGCAGTCAGTTCAGACTATGGACTAAAATAATTTCTGTAAAAATACCCTGTGAGGATTATACATAAAACAGAACACAAAGCACCTCTAACAAATTAGGACAGAGCATTAGGGTTTTCCCCAGATGTGTTCATCCTCCCACGCACCTTTGCTCTGATTGTTTGATGCATTTGGGAATAGTGCATCAGCCAGCACCATCCATGATACCACACTGTAGGTGATAAATGCAAGGGATACCAAATTTGCATACTTGCCTCCCAGTTTCCATAAACAGTAATTTGTTAAGTTATAAAGAATGGCATAAGCTGAGTTTTTGATGTTATGGGATTTACACAATAATTAGAAGTCATTATCTCGCAAATACACATTCTCCTTTCCCCTTTCTTTGCTTCTAATCTCCTAGTCCACCAGTCCACTCTCTACAATGCCTGCAAAGTATCTTTCTAAGGTAAAAGCTATTTATGGCAATTCCTTTCTCATAACTTGGCAGTGGCTTCCCCCTGGTAATGAAATAAAGCCCCAGTCTTGTTCGTGCTATTGAAATACACAGACTCTGGCTCCAGCTTACCTCCTATCTTTGCCACCTTGCATCTTAGGCTGAAACTCTGGTGAACTTTGCTTATTTTCCCCACGCTCTGAGTCAAGTCCCACCTCAGCCCCTTCATTGCTGTGTAACCTTGGCAAATTACTTAACCTCTTTGTGCTTCATTCTTTTTCCTATAAAATGGAAATAATAATACTGTATAATTTATGGACTTTTTATTATACTAAATAAATATATTTAAAACAATATGAGACACATCGTAAGTGCTGAATGAATATGAGTTATTATTACTGTTATTTGCTAATGGAATTTCCTTATTATTGTTTCCTTGGGGAAAAACATTAAAAAACCTTCCCACCCTCTCTTTTCCCGGAAAACTGCTATTTGTTCTTCAAGATCCCACACAAACGCATCTCTCCATGGAACCTTCCCTACCACATGGACTTACTTTCTAGAAGGATTTATTTCTCGTGTGCTCTAGGGATCATCACCGCTCTATCTCATTGTTTTCACACACTGGTTAACTATTAATGCATAAGTTTGTTTTCCAAGTATTATATATGGTCATTTGAAGCCAAGGGCTCTCATTTTGTATCTCCTAAATCCAGAGAAGGGTCTAGAGCACAGCAGGCTCTCAATAAATGTTTTGTTCAAGTAAATGTTTAATCAGTAAGAATGTAAAGATACAAATATTTCTCAAAATTTTCCAATATTGCTAGGAAATAATTCAAGGAAATTGAAGAACACAAAGCATAGATTAGGTAGATTTAGCTAACAAACCAGGACTAAATTGCATAAGACAAAATGTGCCTCAAGTTCAGAGAAAGGTCAAGCACTTACTAAATTCATTGTTTTATTTTTATTCTTCTCCAAGTAACCAGCTTTGTTTTAACATGTTTAAGTTCCTTCAGAGTATGAACTATGGTTTCTAATACTCTCATATTCATATATTAGGCACAAAAATTCACATTTTGTCAGTCTTTGTTAAAAGGAAGAAAGATTTCAAAGATATAGGTATAACTATAAGGGGAAAAGGAAGAAAAACACAAGTTTTTTTTAATACTAACTCTAATTGAATGAACGTTGTTTCCAGTGCAAGCATATTCCCATGTGCAAGCATGGACAGACAGACAGGATGGTGCTCACCCACCAATACATCTGCTCTTCAAGAGGAGAGCGGAGGGAAGGGGGGTTGTGGTGGGGCCCACGCGACATCCAAGACTATCCTCAGTCGCTTTCTTCAGAGAGCGTCGTGCTACTAATGACGGAGGAGAACTGATGGAGGAGGTTGAAACACTGGCAAAGGAAAAAAGGCTGAAAAGCTGGACACTGTGTGGCAAGTTTCAGTTAAGAAAAGACACGTCCCACAATCCAGATAGAATTACCTTATGCTTCAGAAGTTTTCATCTCTGATTTGGGGCCGGGGATGAATAACAGGTTGATCTAAGAGCTCTGGCATTAATTTCCCTGCTCCCCATTTAGTAATGCTGAACATTCTGTTGGCACTTTACAAAAGTATGACATTTTTTAATGTATATTTTCTCATACCATCTAATAATGAGTGTAATGTCCACTTCTGGGTCTCAGAATTCAAAGAAGAATTTGGAAATTTAGGATTGTGGTTCAAGGTCAAAACAATGATTAATAAAGGAGAAATACCCAGAAGAAACTAAAGCAGCCCAGTACATTTTAGATATCTGCAACACACAATATTGAAAAGAATATGAACTTAGCATATTCTTACAGTCAAACTTTAATGAGATAACATGTGAATATTCTAGTAAATAACTTAAAATATAGTATGTGTTGGGATTCATGTGGGTTAAATGAGAATTTTTGTTTTCTTACTCAAATCAGTGCTCAATTCTATAAGTTGAATGAATAAAAAAAGAAAACTCTAGGACCAGTTGATAATGATCTTCAGATTCATGCAGGTTCTAATTCTTAATATCCATTGAAGAGCAAATACAGATTATAAATATTATATGTTACAGGTTGACCATGGTGAAGAATTTTCTGTTACCTGGACCATGAAATAGTAAAAATGTGTACTATGTGAGATTATAGAACTATTTTCTCTAAAGTCTTAAAAATTGGGCAGATTTCCACATGTCATAGATGGAGTAATCGTGATCACCCCAATTTCTTCTAGATTCAGGATTGTGTAAATATTCTGATTAGTGACAGCATATTAAATATCTACTTTTTCAGAGATTTTCTAAGTAATCCTGGAGTCAGTAATTCACAAGCGTTTCTTAAATCTTCTGCCATTAGCCCACACCTCACAGCCTAGGTTTTCAAAACCAGAACTGCATGTTCAACTGACCAAGCTATGAAATCTACAAATAATTAAAGGTAAAAAAAAATTGTTCAGAAGGTTTAGAAATAAACTGTATCCTTGGAATTGTTTAGCTTCATCTTGAAAATTACTTTAATTTCAATACTGGAATCAAAACAATCCACTTAACTTAAAAGAAGCCTACTGTCTACTGTAAAGTAATAACATGTTTTTAGAGATTTCTAAGTGCATCTGTTGGAATTTCTAACTTAAATGCATGGTTTGGAAATTACCAATTGTTGATTGTGAAAGGATGGTCTCATTTCATCCTGACAATGAGACAAAAATAAAGTACTTATGCTCTTATTTCCTCATGGAACTATTGTATATGATGCTGAAAAAAAGCTCATTATTTTTAAGAGTAGAAAGTCATTCAAATATATGATATGTATATATTTTCAAAAAAGAAATTTTCATGGAATGTTTCATGAAAATGAACTTGAAAAATGTTAAACACACACTAACATAAAACAATAGAAATAAACATAAACACATATAGATAGAATCAGGAGCTGAAGACAAACTCTGAGGCAGCTTTACTAAAAACATGAGAAAGGGAGTATCTGAGGGGGGGGTGGGAATGAGTAATGGTCATAACTAAAGTTATACAGTGTGTGAGATGGTTAATGTACTCTTTAAACCTATATTATGTTACATTTTACCAAAGTCACGTGTTCTATTTTTGGGCCATTTGTGGAAAATTTTGTTTGAACTTAGCTAGAAGAAGATCACTTTAATAGCATAAGTTACCTCAGATATCATTTAATTGCTCTTTTTGTAACTTGCTGCAAGAAAATTTGTTTAATGCACTAGTAAAACTAGCTCTTTAACCATTTTAAAATTTAGATTTTTTGGAAAGAAAAAACTACGGTATTTGTAGTTCTATGTTCCTAGCACATCAAAAATTTATTCAAAGTAAAAAAGGTAAAATTATTATATTCAAGAACTCTAAAGAAAATATTACCAAGATTTTTTGAAGATTTACTATTAGCTTACTAAAATTAAATGTCCTTCTGATCAAAATAATGGCTTCATGTTAACCCAAGTAATAAAAATATGAGTTTATTAATTAATTGTATGTATTCTATCCTTGTTTCTTTTAGGATAAATAATTAACAATGCACTTATATAGTTTCTCCTATTCAGTTATACTACTTAGTAAATTATATAAAAATATATACACAGTAAAGGTGGGATAAACCATTAGAGAGAGGATTTCTTTAGACCAGTACATACTTACATTTAAATCTTCTCTTCATACAAATGCTACCATAGGTAGATTTTGAAAAACTCAGCATGTATATTTTATAAGTCTGAGATTGTAATTAAATGATAAGATTTAATTGATCAAAAAGATGACCAAAAAAAGCTCTCCAATGAAGCAATTACATGAACAACAGTCCACCGTCGGAAACAAAAATAACCATATCATCTTAGCTAGGTAAAGTACATGTCGGCTGAAGTATAGTTTGTCCCTCAAAGGCAAACTGTATATTTCTAGGGGTGACTTGAATTTGTCAATGCACTGTGCACTAGATTAGGCAGGCAAACATCTCAGAGAAATAGAAAACAGAATTCAGTATTAATTTTCAAAAACTAGATATCCTCAGTTTGTAATGTTGGTTGGCAATCTAGCAAGCAATTACAAAATTGGTGTGTTAGAATTACCTGTAGGAGGTAACTACCTTCCTTCATTGCTATGGTCCCTAATAAATAAAAACTAGAGGGGTACAGATAACCAATTTTGGAGGGTATCTTAAACCGAAAGAAAATATATCCTTGAAAGAAATCTGAAATGGCATAGCTTTTATAATTAAAGTTTAATTTCCATTGTGCACTTTCTTACATTTTATCATTATCCAAGTTTAAGGAAGCTAGCCTATTGAATATAAAACATATATTAAAGGTGGCAGGTTCAGTGCCATTTTTACAGAGGTGTTCTTGAATTTATTTACTTGGCATTTCCAAGTAAATTGAAAATTTATTTATTATTATCTATATATTTAAGTCACTTTTCTTTACAACAAGAATATCTTAAAGATAATAGCAATTTAATCACAAATAAAATTAATTAACTATGCAATTTCAGAAATGGGAACTTAGTTTTCCCTTTCCTTGGGTAGTATAAAGATAAAGCCAATAAAGCAAAAACCCACTAGTTTATACACTACAAACATCGCAATACAATCAGTTAAGTTCGACTTGAGATCTTGTCTTCAGAAATAAATTAGAACTGAGATTAAAACTCTTATTTTGTACCAAAAATATACTACTCAAATTATCGTCAACAACCACAAAACACACGAAAACTCACCCATCACCTCAACAGAGATTAAATTTTAAAAACTGAATATTTTTGTTTAACTCCTCCAATTCTCAATTTACCTAGTAGTAGCTAAGCATTTTTATAAGCATTAATTTCAAAGGCTCCCTCCAGTTGGAGGCTTATTTTATCTGGAAGCAGCCAGCTAGCACAGTGACGATTTAACACAGTGCACAATGTATTCCTGAGCTGACCCACTCTCCATTCATCTCACACTTGTGGTCTGTATTGTAAACACAACTCAGATGTTCTATTTTCTACATTTCTAAATCACTGCTTACTAATGAAAAGCACTGTACACAGCGCCAAGTCGTGTCTTACCATGTATGAGCCACAGTGAAGCGACGACGCTGCCGGATGCTTTTATTCACCAGCAACTTTCTGAAAAAGCATGGTGAGTTCCTTGGCGAGCTGCGTGGAGAAATTTTAGGAGATGTAGGTCTGTTTCCCGGTAGCCTCGGAAGCTCAAGTTCTAAGTGCATTTGCTCCTTGAAAGTCTTTATGCAAACCTCAGATTCAGAAGCAGTAAGTTCCTTGGAAGAATCTTTTGCTGTCATGTCTTATGTGGAGGGCTAGCTTTCACCATCCAAAACAAAAACCTCAAGCATACCAGAGACACAGCTGCAGGTTAGAAGGCTGGTAAGTCTGCAAACTATTTCCAGTTTAATTTAGGAAGCTGAGGCTGCAACGCATGAGCTGCTTAGAGCAAGAGCAGCATACTCGAAGAATGGCAAGTCAGGCTGTCACAAGGAGCTTTATCAGCCTGGCTTTGCCTCTGAAAATGCGCCAAAGTGCTTCCTATGTCAGTAGCCTCCTTGTGGATGAGGTTTGTCTGCAAGCTACACACTGACATTCACTGAATTCATTCAGTTGAATATATCGACTCATGAAATATTCATAAGGCTTCTGATAAATCCTTTACATGTATATTTTTAAAAATCTTATCAAAAAAGCTACAGTCACCAGTGGACAGTGAGCAAAACCTAGTCACCTAGTCACTTGTTTCGTTCTCACGAAGAGCAGAACCAGAGCCCGTCTGCACGTGTGGTGTTTAAAGTCTTCATTCAGAATTATCTTGCTCTGTAAATGCACACAACAGTAACTCCACCTACCAAATGCTTATTGGCCCAGGATTATTTAAACAACTGCACTCTGTTTCCCCCTGAACAACACCCTCCATTGCTCAGATTTTCACAAAATTTGTGAAGCTACTGTCCTTACCACAGCGAAAACATTAAATCAGGGATTGTCAAAAAGCCTAGCTAAAATAGTCCCCCCAAATTCCACCGCTGAATGAAAGAACTGATTTGCTGAAGTTTTTTTTTTCTCCCTTCTCCAGAGGATCCAAGACAGCATCAATATAAAAAGTGTCAGCTAACAGAAAAACATTGGATTTGGTTCATTCCCCTGAGAAATTTAAAGCTAATCTTTATTCAAATAAACATTACCCTCATTCTTCTGTTTAAGCTCATTGTTCATGGATTGGCCACAGCAGCCTCTCTGTTAGCTATGAAATGACTTCTGAAAGCCAAAGCTTCCCAGAATGGAAATGGAGGTAATAACTCTCAGTTCAAGCACAGAGTTCAAGGTCAAGAATTATGCATGTGTTTGTGTGTGTAAACGTAGGTGTACAAACAGTGTTTGTCTCTGTGTAGGTATATTTACCTGCAAGTGTGTGTGTGTGTGTGTGTGTGCAGACAAAGACAGGCAAACGAGACAAATGGGCAGAAGAGTCCGAAAAATGGCTCAAGTTCCAAAGCAGGTCATTGTAACCTACAATTTCTCTTTGAAATATGCTGGAATGCAGCTTCTATACTTGAAAAGGCACGAGGAAGTAAAAAGAATCCTGTGGTGCTTGAAGTGTACTGCTGTTGCGAAAAGTCTGTACTGGCAGCAACTGCCACCAGGGCCAGCCAGAATGCACACACATTTGACCACAAGTAGGGCTGGTCAGCAGGAGTAACAGTTAGGGAATGAGTCACAGTGAGACTTCAGTGAAAAGGGGAGGCATTTGTTTTTTCCTCTCAGGCGTGAGGACTTCCACCTTCATAAAGTCATTCATCTATGTCATATTCTGTAGCTGAATAGCTAAGAGGATGAATAAGAGCAGACTGTGACCTATAGGAAAATGTGAACCCCACACCAGTCCTTGAGGATACTGGTTGCAACATAATAGGAAGGATATAAACTCTTAGTTTATGAGTACTACCTTGGAAAGTTATCCATATTTCAATAATGCATTAAAATGCATTTGAACGAATGCAAAGTCATAGAATTTAACAGTTGAAACGAATCACCTTGTTCAGTTCATGCTGAAGATGGAAAAACAGACCTAGAGAACTTCAGGGACTTGTCCAAAGTCATATTTGTAGTTGACATTAGAGCTAAAGCAAGAACTCAGGTGTTCTGTCTCCTAATCGATTCTCTTTCATTATGTGATACAAAGAGGTCAAGTAGTCTTTGGGAAGCTAGGCCCCAGGACATGTTCTTTATATATTTAAAGATATTTTAACTGCACTGTTTGAGAATAGATTGTTAGTGATATCATGGGTGAAATATGGTTACTACTGTCTATTATTTACTGCATTATGAAAACAAAGTTGTGACTTTCCTCCAACAATAATGTGATTTAAAACTGGGACATAAGAATATGTGATATCCCACTGATATTCAGAGTGACTTATTTGAAAAAAAAAACCAATGGAAGTCACTGAGGTCTTTTTCACATTCACTCTTTAGGACTGCCAAAATACAGTAAGCATTTAGGAATTTTTCCTCCCCAAATTATGGCAAATTTCACAACGCTGGAAAACTGGTACAGATATTTAAATACAGCTATTTAGCTGTATCTAAACTGGGGTTCAAATAAGAAATGTTGACATAAACTTACCTAAAATAGCATCATAATGGTACAAGTATAATTACTTTCTGATTCTTATTGTCAATTTATGTGACATTATGTGACATTTCACACTACTCTTTTCACTTTCTCTATTATGACAGTCAATGCCCCAGTTAAAGAAATTTTGAGAATAATCCCAAGAAATAAAATTCTCAAAAATGTGTTAAGTCTGTTAACTCTTCCTACTATAGATAACATTCAGGATTACCAAAAACTATTGAAATGCAAAACTTAAAAACATCAACAAAATAAAAAGACAACCCACAGAACTGGAGAACATATTTGCTGATACATATGATAAGGGGTTAATATCCAAAATTTATAAACAACTTATAAAACTCAACACCAAAAAACAAGCAACCGAATTAAAAATGGGCAAAGGACCCGACTAGACACTTCTCCAAAGAGCACATACAGATGGCCAATAGACATATGAAAAGATGTTGAATGTCACTAATCATTAAACCACAATAAGATATCATCTCACATCTGTCAGAATGGCCGTCATCAATAAATCAATAAACAACAAGTGCTAGTAAGAATGTGGAGAAAGGAGGACCCATTTGCACTGTTGGTGGGAATGCAGATTGGTGCAGCCACTGTGGAAAGCAGTATGGAGATACCTCAAAAAATTCAACATGGATCTGCCTTTTGACCCAGCAATCTCACTTCTTGGAATATATCTGAAGGAACCCAAAATATTCATTCGGAAGAACAGAAGCACCCCTATGTTCATTGCAGTGTTATTTACAATCACCAAGACATGGAAGCAGCCCAAGTGTCCATCAATAGATGAGTGGATAAAACAACCAAGGAATATTTACACAATGGAATACTACTCAGCTGTAAAAAAGAAGAAAATTTTGCCCTTTACAACAGTATTGATGGACCTGGAGAACATTATACTAAGTGAGAAAGACAAATACCATATGATTTCACTCATATGTAAAATCTAATGAACAAACTGAACTAACAAGCAAGATAGAGACAGACTGACAGATGGAAAGCAGGATGACTGCTAAGCAGGGGGGGAGGTTAGGGGGTGGAAGGGTTGAGGAAACAGGACTCGTGAACATGGACAACAACACCATGGAGATTGCGGAGCATGGGGGGTATAAGGGCACTAAATGGTAATGGAAAAACATTCGATACAAATTTTTAAAAAGTGATCATCAGACTACTTTAAAGTCTGAACTTTAAAGTCTGAACTAGTTACATCTGAGAGGCAGAACTTCATGTTTACAGGTAAATGAAAGAAAATTTGTTTCTAGAATCAAAATGTCAAAGAAAAACTAGGCACTGTGTTAAGTATTGAAATCAAAGAAGAGTCTAGACAGTAGAAAACATGAGATGGTATCTAAGAAAAAGTATATAAAATCACAGTAAAATAAGATAAATTTCTACCATATTTCAGCCAAGAATATACTGTTTGAGAAAGATAACCAGGGGAACAGGAGAATAAGCCAAGAAGAAAGTAAATAGAGTTTATGTGCCCTTCTGAGAGAGCCTAGGAAGGAGCTAAAGAACCAAAGTGAAAACCTTCTGACCTACATGTAACGCTTAGGTCCTGACACCTCAAAGGGAGAAATGAGCAATTCTGAGTCAACCTATTAGTGTATAGATAGTAGCTTTTATAAACTTCTTGAGAATTTTAATTATTGCTATATCCCTGCTTTTAATAATGAAATTCCTGGTATCTATATCTATCTAGGCAGGAAGAATTAAGAATTTATCCTAATAAAATATCATTAAAGGACCTGAATAGTATTATATGGTTGATAACAATCAATAAGGTTTTATTTCTAAGTATTATGGACAAATTGATAATTTTTTTTATTTTTCATTAAATCAAAATGGAAAGTAAATTAAGTACAACCAAACAAAATGATAAACTTAAACTGCAAATAGAACATTGTTAATTTTTTTAAAAAGTAATAGTTGTGTAATCAAATTATTTTAAATAAAAAATAGTTACATTCACCCTGAATGGTGTGGCTCAGAGGGTTGGGAGTCATCCCACAAACCGAAAGGTTGCCAGTTCAATTCCCAGTCTGGGCACATGCCTGGGTTACAGGCCATATCCCCAGTTGGAGGCATGCAAGAGGCAACCGATCAATGGTTCTCTCACACACCAATATTTCTCTCCCTCTCCTTTTATTTCCCTTCCACTCTCTCTAAAAATAAATAAATAAAATCTTTTCAAAAAGTTACATTATTTTCATCCATTACCTTTCATACTTTAAAAGTTAACCTGGAATACATTTTCTCAGAACTGAATGACCAATATTGAACTATAACTATCATTATAAAACTATTTTAAAGGCACAAAACTGCAGATTCTGTAAATACAAAGCTGAACATTTGAAAAGTCAAGAGTTTATTCAGAAGTTTCTTTTTTAAAGAGGAATAGGTTTAAGACTATCAATAGAGTTAAGTTACTGTTGTTATATTATATCACCATCCAGTTCTTTTTTTTCTGAAACACACCATCTAAGCACAGCCATTAGACTGTTCAATTGAAGATACACAAGCTCTTCTTTTATCAGACAAGGTAATAAGTGAATACAGATCATCAAAAATAACAGCCTCTTTGAACAGAATACCCACTCACCATGGAGAGTAACTTCTCCGCATTTCTTGATTTCAGTTTGAAGAAATGGAACTAGAGGTGTATTCTAATAGGATTGAAGAAATATAACATTCAACTGAATGTAAGTAGTTGTCTAGCCATTTTGGAAAAGAACAATTAACTGACCACTCTTAAGAATTAAGAGTTTATAAAGAAATAATTTACAGTTATTGCACACCCTCTTGCACCAGATATTGTTGTAAGCATTTTAATATAAATTATCTCATGTGGTCCTGGTTGGAAACATATCAGACAAGTGTTGCTGAAGCTCTTGTTGGATTTCCCCATGGCACGAAACTATTGTATCTATTAGGGCAGATATAGTATAGTACGAAACTATTGTATCTGTTAGGGCTGGGCAGAGTCTCGTTCATTTCTAAAATATGGAAGAGTGTCTGGGACAGAGGAGATACTCAACAAGTATTTGTAGACTAAATTCACAATATTTTGTTCATTTTCAGATAAGAACATAAAGACACAGAACTGTACACTGTATAGCTTTTAAGGAGTTGACCCTACACCAAGCTTTTTGTAACAGAAGACACTTAATGAGACAGAAGAGAGAATGTATGCTCCCAGAGTGGTCAGGTCATACCACTAAAAGTACATCTTCATAAGAACTAAATGTGCTGAAATGCATGTTATTTTATAAGATGATGTGAATACTTCACTTCAAAAACATTTATTGTTGTTCAATTACACTTGTCCCTATGAATGCTTCACTTTTATCCACATACTATTATTATATTATTCATCATTTGCAAATGGTTTTCCAGAAAGATCAGTTTTAGCCTGTGCCACCTAGCAACATCACCTGAATCCTAAGGGGAAGGTGGGAAGTTTATACTCTAGACATTTAAGCATGGTATCATATGGTTCTCAGAGATGGTACTGTTCAAGAAAGAAAAGCTTTCCAGTGACTCCTCATTACACTCCAAGTAAAAGCAAAAGTCCACACCATGGCCTAGAAGGCTCAATCTCACTTTCCTCCATCCTCATCTCAGCCCCTCTGACTTCACCGCTTTCCACTCTCCCACTGGCTCTTCCTGCTCTGGCCTCACCGGCCTCATGGTGTTCAATGAACATATGTTCCCCAAGACATTTGTATGCATGGTTTGTGCCCCCCTCTCTTTCCAGGGCTTGCCCAAACACACGGGCTTGATGAAGTCTTCCCTAATTACCCTGTTTAAAACTATGGCCTCCCTCATTTTGCACTATTTTTCCTCATAGTACTTGCAAACATATATATATATTATTCTTGACTGGTTTAATATCATTTATTGCACCAAGAATGTAAGTTTAATGAAGGCAAAGACTTTATTTTATTCAATCTTATAATCTTAATTCCCAGAATGGTACTTGTCATATAGTAGAGTGGATTTTTGTGGGGGTGGGGTGAGGGTGGGTAAGTGCCATCAAGAATTGTATAGTCTCCCACTCATGCTTTAAAAATGAATTTCTTCCACAGCCCACCTCCCACCTCTGGCAACCATCGGTCTGTTCTTTTGTAACTATGAGTTTATTTTCTTTTCAGATTCTACATATAAAAGAGATCTGATCATATGATATTTATCTTTGTCTCACTTATTTCACTTAGCATAATGTCCTCAAGATCCATCCATATTGTCACAAATGGCAAGATTTCATTCACTTTTATGGCTGAATAATATTTGATTGTATACATGCACACCACAATTTCTTTACCCACTGATCCATCGATGATATCCCCACATAAGCTGTTTCCATGTCTTGACTATTATAAATATTGCTGCAATGAACATGGAGATGCATATATTTTTGAATTACTCTGGATTATATGATAGTTCTATTTTTAATATTTTTGAGGAACCGCCATAATATTTTCCATAGTGGCAGAACCAACTGACATTTCCACCAGCAGTACACACAAGTTCATTTTTCTCCACATCCTTGCCAGCACTTGTCATTTCTTGTCTTTTGATCATGGCCATTCTCACAGGTGTGAAATGATATCTCATTCTGCTTTTAATTTGCACTTTTCTGATGAGTAGTCAGGCTGAGCGTCTTTTCATTTACTTATTGGCTATCCATATGTCTTCTTTGGAAAAAAATATCTATTCGGATTTTCCGCCCATTTTTAATTTTTTAATTGAGCTGTAAGAGTTCTTTATATATTTTATGAACCCCTTATTGGATATGATTTTAAAATATTTTCTCCTATCCAGTAGGCTTACTTTTTATTTTGTTGATGATTTCCTTTGCAGTGCAGAGGTTTTTTAGTTTTATGTGATTCCACTTATTTACTTTTGCTTTCACTTTTGGAGTCATTTAAAAAATCATTGGCAAGACCTGCATCAAAGAGATTACTGCCGATGTTTTCTTGTGGGAGTTTTATGGTTTGGGGTCTTATATTCAAGTCTTTAATCCATTTTTGGTTAATTTTCATGTATGGTATAAGGAGGTGGTCCAGTTTCATTTCTCCATGTGTGCTTTCCAATTTTTCTAATACCATTTATTGACGAGACCATCCTTTCTCCACTGTATATTCTTGACTCCATTGTTATAAATTAATTGACCATATGTGTGGGTTTATTTTGAGGTTCTCTGTTTTATTCTATTGATCTATGTGTCTGCTTTTATGCCAATACCATACTGTTTTAATTACTATGCCTTAGTAATATAGTTTGAAATCAAGGAGTATGATGCCTCCAGCTTTGTTCCTCTCTCTCAAGATTGCTTCGGCTCTTCAGGGTTTTTGTGGTTCCATAAAAATTTTAGAATTATTTGCTCTATTTTCATTTTTTGAAAAGCAATTGGAATTTTGACAGGGATTGCATTGCATCTGTAGATTGCTTCTTCCAATCCATGAACACAAAATATCTTTCCATTTATTTGTGTCTTCTTCAATGTCTTTCATTAATGTCTTCTGGTTTTCAATACACATGTCTTTCACCTCTTTGGTTAAGTTTATTCCTAAGTATTTTGTTCTTTTTGATGTAATTGTAAATGGGATTGTTTTATTTTTTTTCTGATAATTTGTTTTTAGTGTATAGAATTACAACAGAATTTTGTGCTTTAATTTTGGCAACTTCACTGAATTCATTAGTTCTAGCAAATTTTTATGAAGTTTTTAGGGTTTCCTGTATATAATATCACATCATCTGCAAATAGTGATACTTTTTCTGCATTGAGATGATCATATAAATTTTTCCTTCATTTTGTTAATGTGGTAAATCATGCTGACTAATTGGTGTATGTTGATATCATCTTTGCATCTCTGGAATAAATTCCACTTAACCATGGTGTGTGATCTTTTTTTTTTTGGTATTATTGAATTTGGTTTGCTAATATTTTGTTGAGGATTTTTGCATCTGTTTTCATCAGGGATTATTGGTCTGTAATTTTCTTTTCTTGTGGCATCCTCATCTGGTTTTGGTATCAGGTTAATGCTGGCCTCATAAAATGGGTTCGGGAGAGGTCCCTACTCTTCTGTTTTTTGGAAAAGTTTGAGAAGGATTAGTATAGTAGGTATTTAAATAAGTATTTGTTGAATGAATAAATGAATACTCTCCTACGTGTGGAATAGGATAAGGAAGCAGGATATCAGACTAAAATGGGATAAACTACCTCAAATTAGAGCAGGAGCTGTAGCAGCATTAAACAGTAACCCTTTTATAATTTTATCTATTATTTTATGTAGTTTTCACTGCCTGAAGTGTTACATCTCCATTTTCTTTGCCAAGAATACTAAGTCTCATCCATTAAGGCTAAATTCAAATAAAACTCTTCAGTGAAATCTTTCCCAACTTCCATAGGCAGAGTCAGCTGTTTGATACCATCTGTACTCCACCATCACTGAATTCATTTCTCAGAATACTTCATCATATATCATAGCACATATTTTTGTGTGTGTCCTGAATTAACCTATAAGCTCTCCAAGGAATAAACTCTTTTATTCATCTTTATATCTCCAGAGCCTGACATTGCAACCTAATGATTAATTTTTATTGATGGAAAGATGAATAAAAAATTAATACAGTGCTCCAAATCATGTCCCCATTAGCCCTGAATTGTTCTTACTGTCTTGAAAGATAATCTAGTCAATATCCTAATTTCTTGTACTCAAACTTATAAAAGATGCCTAAATGAGCTTCCTAAATTATACCAGGTTGGCTATGCTTACCATTTTAACTAGCATTTCTTTAATCTTTTAAAATATTATCATCGTCACCATCATCACTTATTCATGTCCCCAGTACACTACAGAAGCACAACCACCGTGTGTTGCAATCTCTGTTCATTAGGTGATATGCAAGCAGAATAGATTTGCTAGGTGCTCCTCATACAGCGCTTTCTGGTTTTGGCAGAGTAATTAGGTACTTCATTTACAGGGCACATTACAAGGCATATAGCACAGATAAAAATACTAAGGAAACTCTTCTCTTTGTTTCCCAGGTCATTGTTAACATCAAGATATATTAGCAAGGATGATTCATACACCTAAATGCAAGAGAACCTGTTCCTATGGTAGGTGTTTTAAAATTTGCATTAAAAAAGGGTATCCTGGTTCTCAAAGATAATACTAACCTGTCGGTGAATTACCTAAAAGGGTGATTTCAAATGAATAGGCTATCAGGGACATACATATTAAAAACAAAGGCACATTTGGGAAAGCCTCTTTCTCTAAAATGAGCTTTTCTCTTATTATTATTTTTACTCTGTCAGCAATCTGTAAAATAGGTAAGGAAAAATGGTATAGTATTAATCTATAGTTAAAAATTTTAATATAAATCATTATCTGTGTAAAACCAATTAACTATGATACAGTACTACAGAGATCATAGAAAAAGCACAGCACATATAAAAATCAAATTGAATTCACCCCATCGCTCTTAAAATGAGAATAATATTCAGTGATTCATTTTATGCTTAAGTGTGTATTAGCAAGCTATTTTACAGAAACAGTATTTTCTCAAATTAATATTTTAATAGTATCAGTCTAAAAATTGTACAGAATTGATATTAATATGGAAAATGCTTCCAAAATAACAGATTAGATCAAGATCGACTAACATAATTTCAAGATTTGTTTGTTTACTAAACATTCTGTTAATTTCTGTTCATATTAGGAATTTTTAAAAATTCAATAACGTTAATGATGATGGATTTTTATTTATAGTGAAAAAAAAGAACTTTATCTAGCAAGAATGGCTATAAGTTTCTAGTATTAATAAGTTAACCCAAATTTAATTTCATATATCAGGTTATATAAAATCCAAGACTGAAGACATATTATAGGTCAGCACCCTAAGATTCGTAGCAAAGACTTTACAATAGAATGTATATTTTTGTAAAACACCTTTAGTTACTTTTTTGTCTCTACTGTTTTAATTTTTAATTTATCATATGAGATTGACCTTTTTGATGCAGTTTTCTATGAAATTTAACACATGGATTTATGTAACAACTACCATAATTAGAATATAGAGCAGTCGGTCACCCCTCAAAACTCTCCTGTGCTTTACCCATATAGTCATATTCTCCTCCCGCTCCTAATCCCTGGCAACCTTTATCTATGCTCCACCACTGTATTTTCATCTTTTTAATAGCGTCATATATATGGAATCATATAGTATTTAACTTTATGAGACCAGATTCTTTCACTCAGCATGTCTTTATTTTGTGGGGGTTAGTACTATAACCAAAACGACCCCAAGATAAATACTTTATTTTGGGGGGTCCTTAAGTTACATTTTATTTCTTATACATATGAATACATATATGTATTTCAAAGTCTTAGTATTGAGCTTTTACTGTTTCATTTTTTAATTATTTTGAATTTTTAGTTGTTTTTATTTTTATTAAATTTATTGGGGTAACATTGGTTAATAAAACATGATCTTCATATTGCATTGTGTGCCCAGCACCCAAAGTCAGATCATTTTTTGTCACCATATATTTGGTCCCCTTTCCCTTTCCCTACTTCCCCACCCGCTTCCCTCTGGTAACCATCATAGTGTTGTCTGTGTCTCTGAGCTTTGTTTGTTTGCTTTTCTTGTTTGTTCATTTGTTGCTTTTAGTTTTATATCCCACTTATGAGTGAAATTATATGGTTGTTAACTTTTCTGTCTGACTTATTTTGCTTAGCATGATATTCTCAAGGTCCATCTATATTTTCACAAATGGCAGTATTTCATCCTATTATGGCTGAGTAGGATTCCATTGTATGTATGTACCACATCTTCTTTATCCAATCATCTATTGAAGGACAAGTCCATTGTTCTCATGTCTTGGCCACCAGGAATAATGCTGCAGTAAACATAAAGTTGCATATGTCTTTGTGAATAGATATTTTTTAATTGTTCAGGTCTATATCCATAAGAAGAATGGGTTGCTGGGTCATATGGTAACTCTATTCTTTGTTTTTTTAGGAACTTCAATACTGTTTTCCATAGTGGCTATACCAGTCTACATTCCCAACAGCAGTGAATTAGAGTTTCTTTTTCTCCACAACCTCTTCAACACTTATTACTTGTCTTGTTGATAATGGCCATTCTAACAAGTGTGAGGTGGTATCTCATTGTAGTTTTAATAAGAAATTTCCTAATAGCTGAAGTTCAGCAGCTTTTCAAATATCTCCTGGCCATCTGTATGTCTTCTTGGGAGAAGTGTCTGTTCAAGTCCTCTACTCATTTTTAAATTGAACTTTTTGTATGTTCGGTGTTGAGTTGTATGAGTTCTTTATATATTTTGGATATTAACCTCTTGACAGAGCTATGGTTTGCAAATATCTTCTCTTATTCAGCTCGTTGTCTTTTTGTTTTGTTGGAGGTTTCTTTTGCTGTGCAGAAGTTTTTTAGTTTGATATAGTCTCATTCAGGTATTTTTGCCTTTGCTCCCCTTGCCTTTGGGGTCAAATTCAAAAAATTTTCTTTAACACCAAGGTCCATAAGTTTAGTATCTATGTTTTCTTCTATGCAATTTATTGTTTATGATTTTATATTTATGTCTTTGATCCATTTTGAGTTAATTTTTATACATGGGGACAAACTATAGTCTAGTTTCATTCTTTTGCATGTGGCTTTCCAATTTTCCCAACACCATTTATTGAAGAGGATTTCTTTCTCCATTATATGTTTTTGGCTCCTCTGTCAGATATTATTTGCCCATATACATGTGGGTTTATTTCTAGGCTTTCAATTCTGTTCCCTTGGTCTGTGTGTCTATTTTTCTACTAATGCTGTTTTGATTATTGTCATTTTGTAGTATAATTTGAAATCAGAGAATGTGATACCTCTAGCTTTGTTCTTTTTTATCAGTATTGCCTGGGTTATTCAAAGTATTTTGTAGTTCCATAGAAATATGATGACTTTTTGCTCCATTTATTTAAAAAGGTCATTGGGATTTTGATAGGGATTTCATTAAATCCGTATATTGTTTTGGGTAATATGGACATTTTAACTATGTTGATATTTTACTAGTGAAGCCATCTGACAAAATGGATTTCAAGATAACAAAGGTAACAAGAGATGAAATTAACATTTTGTAATGATAAAAGGGGCACTATATCAAGAAGACATAACACTTCTCAATATATATGCACCAAATCAGGGAGCACTGAAATATATAAAGCAACTACTAACAGAACTAAAGTGAGAAACTGAAAAAAAAAAAACAGTCATAGTAGGGAATAAATACCCCAATGACAGCTTTAGATAGATCATCTAAGCAGAAAATCAATAAAGAAATATCTGCCTTAAATGACACATTAGATCAACTGGACATAATTGATATTTGCAGAGGTTTTCATTTCAGAATATTAGAGCACACGTTGTTCTCCAGTGCAAATGGAGCACTCTCAAGGGTAGACCATATGTTTAAATACAAAAGTAGCCTCAACAAATTTAAGAAGATTGAGATCATATCAAGCATATTCTCTGACCACAAAGCTTTGAAATTAGAAATCAACTGCAAAAAGAAAGAGGGGGTTGCCTCTTGGACCACCCAGAGTGATTTCCTAAAGTTCCCTATAGCTGTAATTAGTCCTCGGTGTTGCCAATGGGTGACACTATCACTGAGAAACAGGAGGAGATGTGGAGACGTTTCCGCCTATTTAGGAAGAATTCTAGGTGGTCCAGCACAAATAATGCCCCTTTTTTATTATAAAATCTTTTATTACAAAATCATAAGCATGTAATTCTGTAAAATAACAATATCATACTCAAGCACAGCATGACATTTTAAATGAAACGTTCAAACTGCTGTCCATCTCATGTGAGACATTTGCGTACCCCACCCACCACACTCAATGGTGTTACTTCTGTGGGTTCCTGTGTATCTCTCGTCTCGACCACTTTCCCAAGCAATACTTTTTCTTTTTTCTTCCCACTGCCAACAGTGGCACCATGACTACTTGTAAAGAAATCTGATCTTTGTACTTTTCCTTACTTCTTTCTATATTTCTCTTAATTCACACATTCCTCAGAGATATGCCTACTCAGTAGGTATTATGTGCCAAGAATAAGATTTTCTATTTTCTTTAGTAAGCCTGAATTATTACTTGAAATTTTCATATTTCTTACCACACATAAAGTCATAATTGTAAAAAGTTTTATGTGATTTTTACTTTATCTGTGATGTGATTCATCTTTTCAATTATCTTCAATGAACTTGTTTTGTTTATTTTGCATTTGGCAAATATTCACTCTATATGTACATAATAAGTCCTCACTGGCATGTGAGTACACTGTCTCAGAAAGTTTCATCCATCAGTCTGAAAACTGCTTTCTTGAGTGTATGAACTTCACACACACACAAAATTCTTTGCTCTTAGAGAGACCATAATTTATTCTGTGTTAGCCTCTTTATCTAAAACTTTGACACACATATAAAAATGCTTTGTGCATGCTAAATGAATGTTCAAAAACCCAGGAATATGAATCAACAATATCTATTTATTTACTGGCATTAATTAAAAGTTAACTGTGAGTCAGGCACTATGCTGGTCTGAGGAAAATGACAATGAATAAACTGGACCTATGTTTGCCCTGAGGCCCCAACTATGACAGCCTAATTTTAAAAATTTTAAAGATTTTATTTTTATTTATTTTTAGAGAGAGGGGAAGGGAGGGAGACAGAGAGGGAGAGAAACAGCAGTGTATGGTTGCCTCTCACATGGCCCTCATGGGGACCTGGCCCGCAACCCAGGCATGTGCACTGACTGGGAATTGAACCGGGACCCTCGGGTTCCCAGCCCACGCTCAATCCACTGAGCTACATCAGCCAGGGCTAATTTTAACAATTTTAAACTTACTTGCTTCCTTATTCCCCTGCTCTCCTTTTAAGAGAAGTCAAAACCAGAGTCTCTTCTTTATCTCTCAATGACTTGGACCCCTCTTTTTCACAGTGGCTTATCCTCATCCTAATTGTCCTGTAAGATAAAATATGGAAGCAGTCTTCATCCAGAGTTTCTGCATATGTTTTTTTTTCTCAGTAGAGCTCATCAGTCCCTATTCCCTATGCATAGCTCACCTATATATTTTTTAAATATTGAAGGAACATAGATGCTCTCCAGTGACACGCCAACAAATGCAAACAAACAAAACCTCTTGTTTCACCTCTTCTTGAATTCCAACCAGGACACAGGCAATTTCTGCCCAGTTTTAATAGTAAATGGCAAGTAGTTTTTCTTTATATTGAACCTAAGTATGACTCCCCATAATGTTCTTCCATTTGTCCTACGTTTCTGTCCTGGAATTACAATGAATAAGTCCTATGATAGCCCTTCAAAGATCTATCCTCTAAGAGTTTTATTTTCCATCCTATATAACTACAGCTCTTTCAGCTATTCCTTATCAAAAACAGATCAGTTTTTATAACACTTGGACTGAACCTCTGACATCCATGAGAGTCATGGAAGGGGGCATACTAGTTTGCTAGGGCTTCCGTAAAAAAGACCACGGGCTGGGTGAGTCACTAACGGAAATGTATTGTCTCACTGTTCTGGAGGCCAGAAGTCCAAAACCAAGGTGTCTGTCAGCATCATTGATTCCATTTGAGGGTTGTGAAGGAAAAATCTGCTCTAGGCCACTCTCTTGAGTTTTAGATGGCTTTCTTCTCCCTACGTATCTTTACATCATATCCCCTCTGTGTCTGTCTGTCTCTGTGTCCATACTTCCCCTTTTATAAGAACACCAGTCCTATTGGATTAAGGTCTACCTTAATGATTTCATTGTAACGTGATGTCCTCTGTTAAGATCCTATCTCCAAATAAGGTCACATTCTGAGGTACTGGAAGTTAGGACTTCAACCTGTAAATTTGGAGGACACAATTCAATCCATAACATTCTGCCCTCTGACTTTTCAAAATCTGCGTCCTTCTCACATGCAAAATACATTCACCCCATCTTAGTGATTCCAAACCCATTCATCATGCCAGCATCAACTGTAAGTTAAAAATCCTCAGTTAAAAATCCAGGTTTGTCATTTACAATGTCTACTTTCTATTCACACAAAAAAATGCTAGAACACAATACCATCAAGTTCTTTGCCCCTTTATAACAAGAATTACCTTTCCTACAGTTTTTCATTTCTGAGATTTCAACAGAAACTCCTTTAACATGTATATTTCTACCAAGTCCCCTCAAGCCAATCTAGGCTTTTTCTATCAAGTGCTTCAAAACTCTTCCACTATTCATCCACAAATTAATTCCAAAGCCACTTCCATCATTTTAACTATTTGTTACAGCAACACCCCACTTCTTGGTTCCAAAATCTGCATGATTTTTCTAGGGCTGCTGAAAGGAAGTATCACAGGTTGTGTGGCTAAACAACAGAAACGCACCCTTTTACAGTTTTGGAGGCTAGAAGACCAAAATCGAGGCACTGGCAGAGTCAGTTCATTCTAAGGGCTGTGAGAAGGGGTTTTTCCTGGCCTCTCTGAAAGGGGGTGGGAGACAAAAAGAGAAAAAGAAAAATTGGGGGAAAAGGTAAAATAAGTAGTATTTCTTGAGAGCTTACTATATACTAGGCACTTTTGCAGATGTTATTATCACATTTAAACCTCATAATACCTCATGGAAGAATATAACCTACCCCTGAAAGATGAATAAACTGAAGGACAGAAAGGTAGGCTGAATTACCCAAAATCAACTAGTTAGTAAGGATTCAAACCCAAAGCCATCAAACCTCAAAACTCATGCTTTAATCCTCTATAATCCACTATACTCACTGAAAAGAAAAAATGAAAAGGAAGCATATGGATATGCCTTAAACATAAAGTCCACTGTATACAGATAACATATTAACTCCCATTATATCCTGAAACTGGAATTGCTTCTCTATAAATGCCATATTTCAAGACAATGAAAAATAATTAGAATGTGTAGCAAAAATGACTAGTTTCACCTAGACAGCAAGGAATTTCACTAATGTATTATTTTTAAAAATAATTTTATCTTAATGCACGTTTATCGATTTTAAGTCAAATTTACAGTTGAGATATTGGCTTAATGTGCCTTAGTATATTTATTCATTTGCAACTCAAATTAGAATTTATTTAGGGTCGCCGGTTCAATTCCCAGTCAGGGCATATGCCTGGGTTGCAGACCAGGCCCCTAGTGGGGGCCACATGAAAGGCAACCACATATTGATATTTCTCTCCCTCTCTTTCTCCCTCCCTTTCCCCCTCTCTAAAAACAAATAAATAAAATCTTTTTTTAACCTAAAAAATATTTTATTTTTTATTTTTTTTAATAATTACTTTATTGTTGTTCAATTACAGTTATCTGCATCCTCTCCCCTCCCCTCCCCTCCCCTCCAACCCCACCTCCCTTCCTCGCCTCCCTCCTCCCCCTTGGCTCTGTCCATGTGTCCTCCATAGTGGCTCCTGAAAACCCTTCTCCCCATTGTCCCCTCCCCCCTCCCCCCTGGCCACTGTCAGACTGTTCTTAATTTCAATGTCTCTGGTTGTGTTTTGCTTGCTTTCTGCTTTTGTTGATTATGTTCCATAAAATTAGGATTTATGTGACCTTCACATGTTATTAAAAATTAGAATTTTTTCTTATATATTTCCTTTTCTTTCTGATCTTAAATATTAAAGGTAAAAATATCCCTCTATGAGTCTGTTTCTAGCCCATGTTAGCTTCTTATAGTCCTGAGACTTATGTTTTGGGACTCCTAATTTAGAAAATTAATTATCTTGGCTATCATTACTATGAGCAGTGTTTTGCTATAAAGTCTGTACTGATTTTGCAAGTTTTAAGCTCAGATTTTAAACCATTTCATTTATGCTACATTAGCTATACCCAGTATTTTCACTTTGTTTCTGGTAATTTAGACATTTTAGGAGTGGGAGAACAAATCTTTAATGATACTGTGTTTATTCATTCTCTTTAAATTTTTCCCCTTTTTTGAAAGGCAGGTCCACTTTTAGCAAATACTCTAAGGTGACACCTCACACCAACCCCCAAAGTAAAATTAGGGATTCTTTAATTCTTTCTTCCAGTTTGTGCTAGTATCAGATCTTGGTTCAGTTTCCTGGATTTCCAGACATATCTTGTGATTTAATTGGTACAGAATCCAATAAAATTAGCGAGCACAACTTGCGACACATAGAAGCCAAAGAAAATGTTATCTTTATGAAAATATAAACAAACCCACAGTGAAGCATGTTAAGAACATGAATGAGACTGGAATAAAAACGAAAGGGGCACCCTTCCCCCTTTGTAGCAGGTAATTTATATTCTAACACCACAGCCTATGATTACAGCCTTAGATTCCATCAGATCATTTTTTACAGAGAGGGAAATGTGCCTCTTAAGGCAGAGATCCAAATTTCTGAATCGTGACGGCAACAGCTGAAGACTAAAGATAGACAGTCCAAACAGCATTTTCTGTACATTTTCAGTTGTTAAAAAAAGCAGTTACAGTACATTATGTACGAAGTATATTGTTTTAACCCTGTGATAGCTCTACTGGGGAAAAGATTTGTGATAGAGAGTACTCTTTTTTGCCTTTATTACACACACATCTTTAAAGTGGTGATGGCTCTTTCTCCTAATGTAATATCTCCAAATATATTTTATACAGATACGTATGGTTTTACCAACAAAACATTCCTATTTCAAATACATGCTGAAGTTCCTCGCAGCCTGCCACATGGCTGTTGCTTTTACCTCTGCCTAGGAAGCCTGCTCTCTCAGCCTTTCCCCCACTTCCTACAGACATCTGTCCGTACCTCTCTTCAGAGACGCTTTCCCTATCATTACCCCCATGTAAAGTAGCACCAACCTCCCTCTGTATTTTCCTAACAGCATCCGTCACTTTCTGACATTGTTCTTACCTGTCACGCCCACTGGAATAGCAGCTCCATGAGGACAAGACCTTTAGTTTTATTTACTACCCTGACTCCAGCACTTCAGACAGTGCCTGTATACCATAGGTGTTTAATAAGTGTCAACTTAAGTAAAGGTTACTAAGTTCAACTGCAGGAGCATTTATCCTTGCTCCCATGACACACCATCTCCTTCTTAGTTGCCTCAACTAAGTCCTTAAGCAAATTCATTTTTTATTGAGTTTTTTAGAGAGAAAGAGAAAAACATCAAATTTTGTTGTTCCACTTATTTATGTATTCATTGGTTGCTTCTTGTATGTGTCCTAACCAGGGATTGAACCCACAATGTTGGCCTCTGCCATCGATGCTTTAACTAACTAGGCTACCCAGCCAGAGACAGCAAATTCATTTTTAAAGCCACTGAGAAGAGATGCTGAAAGACACATGCAGAATGACAGACCAGAGGCAAGATTTGTCTTGACTTCACCATTACTAATGGCCTTTTAGCCAGCACTGCTAGGGTATCTCTGAAAGCCTAACCTTCAAGATGCAGAGGAATATTGCATTTTCTATTGCTTAGCCTGAGTACTTCTAGCTAGACAGAAGGCAATGCAGACATGAACTTGTGACCTTCCCAAGACATAGCTGCTTCACCACGCAGCAGGGTTCGCTCTTTCAGATGCCACAATGGTAACACTGTGCACAGAGCATGATTCACAGGAGAAACAGGAGTTCCACCAAGGGCAGGGAGGCAAACTCTACAGAATACTATATGCTTAGAAGGCTTTCTTTTCATTTCAAAATAGGAAGCAAGCAATTTTGGGAATGGTAATTTGCCCAAGTGCCAGTACATGTCCCTTAGGTGGGAAGACCCAGGATGAGTGAATTGTTTCTTCTCTTTTTTTTTCTAGACTGTGGTTCCAATAAGGAGCTTTATTTTGGTATGAAATAATCAAAATATTCTTTGACCTCTTTGGAGAACTGTCTCTTCAGGTTCTTTGCCTGTTTCCCCCCCCCCCCGTTGGATTGTTGGTTTCTTTTGTTTTATTGTTGGTATTGAGTTTAATAAGTTCTTTATAAATTTTGGATATTAACCCCTTATCAGAGGTATCGGCCAATAGACATATGAAAAGATGCTCAATGTCATTAATCACCAGAGAAATGTAAATTAAAACCACAATGAGATATCACCTCACACTAGTCAGAATAGCTACCATCAATAAATCAACAAACAACAAGTGCTGGCGAGGATGTAGAGAAAGGGGAACCCTCTGGAACTGTTGGTGGCAATGCAGAGTGGTGCAGCCATTGCAGAAAACAGTATGGAGATACCTCAAAAAATTCAAAATGGATTTGTTTTTTCACCCAGTGATCCAACTTCTGGGCATATATCCAAAGAGACCCAAAACACTAATTTGAAAGAACATAAGCACCCCTGTGTTCATTGCAGCATTATTTACAATCACCAAGATATGGAAGCAGCCCAAGTATCTCAGTAGATGAGTGGATAAAACAACTAAGGGACATTTACACAATGGAATACTACTCAGCCATAGGAAAGAAAATGTTTTCCGTTGTGACAGTACGGATGGACCTGGAGAATATTATGCTAAGTGAAATAAGCCAGTCAGAGAAAGACAAATATCATATGATTTCACTCACATGAGGAAACTAACAAACAAACTGAACTAACAAGCAAAATAGAGACAGACTTATAGATCGAGAGCTGGATGACAACAATGTGGTCGGCAAGGTTAGGGAGTGGAGAGATTGAGCAAAAATGAAAATGGACTCATGGACATGGACAACAGTGTGGTGATTACTGGGGGAGGGGGGAGGGGGTATAAGGGGAATAAATGGTAATGGAAAAAATACAATATAAACATTTTTTAAAATGTTCTTTGAACTTGATTTCCAGTTTTTCACAGCTCAATAAATACTGAATAAAAGTGATGATGATGGTAAGAATTAGAGAAACAATTCAAGCACAAGCAAGTTATATAGCCAAAAGTATTTATTAAAGGGGCAATGTTTAATGGGATTTTAAACAATACCTATTAAAACCTCAGATGTATATAAATGAATAAAATGCCAGGGTGAGAGACCTTTAAATTCATATAAACTTCTAAATGATTCAGTATTCAAAACAGTGAGCTTCTTGTCAAGGAGATTTATGGTAAGCCTAGTAATTCTGTTTCCATTCTAAGCCATCATTTATATTGCCCATTAATACTGCATTATAATTAAGAACTATTTTCCCATAGATAAGATTATATTTCCTAACAAAAACCTTTGATATTTTCATTATGATTACTAAAGACAAAAATACAGCAATCTAAAAAAAAACCTGTATGTGAAAATATTTATGTGGAAACAAATTTAACCCTTGCAAATTAAAGAGCAATCAAGTAAGAAAATGGCCTAAATGGATGGATGAGTTATTTATCAGGAATCTGTGGATAGCCAGCTTCTTCATCATCATGGGGCAATTCCTTCAAGCTTTGTTTCTCATTCCCTGGCCTATAAGATGTAAATGTGCATATCAGATATTTTGCAAGATAATTCATGTAAATTGACAAATTACAATTTAAAATGTGAATGGCTTGCATTTGCGATGCAATCCGGTACATATATCTGCATGGTATACTCCCTTGCAGGATCTAAAAAGCATTACAGACATTATTACATTCATTTTAAATCAGTCCTTGTGAAGGGGAAATTCCAGCCTCAATGTGGCTCCTCAGCTTTTATACGCAGCCCCCTGCTAATTTATCAATTGTCCAATTTCCCAAACTCAAAGTAAAACCTTCTCCTCGCGGCCTGAGGCAAGGTTTTCAAAGCAAAGAGAAAATATTTTTAGAGTAACAAAGAGTGAGTTTCTGAAGATTAGAATATGTGACATTTATTGGAAGAAAAACAAGAACAATATATTGCTGTCTGCATTTCCTTGTAGTACCCAGAATTACACCAGATTTTTTTTCAATTAAAAATCCAAAAAATATACAAAGGTGAGAAATATTTGTTGAAGAATTGTTTTTATAATTGCTTAAAATATCTCCTATAATAACTAAAATAATTTATTGAGGTTTTTTAAAGATTTTATTTATTTTTAGAGAGAGGGGAAGGGAGGGAGACAGAGAGGGAGAGAAACAGCAATGTATGGTTGCTCCTCATATGGCCCTCACAGGGACCTGGCCTGCAACCCAGGCATGTGCCCTGACTGGGAATCGAACCGGGACCCTTCGGTTCCCAGCCCGCACTCAATCCACTGAGCTACACCAGCCAGGGCAATATTGAGGTTTTATTATAAAAAAATTTCATCGAGAAAAACTTGAAGCCCAGATACGTTAAGAAACTTACTTCATGTCACTGTAGTGATACCCCTGGATTTTTCTGTCTATAATGTTGTGTTCTTTTCATTACACCAGTACTTCTCCAACTGTGGTTCCATAACTGCCACCACCAGTATTGCCTGTGTCTATATTTCCTAAAGCATACTCTGGACCTGTTTTTAAAGATTGTTACCTACTGGATCAGAACCCTGAGGGTGGAACCCAGCAATATGTTTCAGGCTTCAGGTGTTATGATTCACTCCAATGTTTTAAACTATTGCATTCCACCATGTTTTCAGAGTTGATCTCATGGAATTCTAACATACAATGAAACAAAAAAAGAGAGAGAGAGAGGCAGAATTATTCAGTTAGCAGGTCAAATTTCCTAAATACAGATTTAGTGGGTTATAGGAATTAGCCTTCAGTTAAGACAGGAAGCATGGACAATCTCAGACGCAGAAATGCTTTAGGTCAATATGGTAAATAGTTGTTATCTCAGGTGTCGAGTCAAATCAATTGGTTGTGACTGCCTAAAACACTGAGAGGAAGAGGTTTTGAGACTGCATTCAGTGGGAAAGAAAGCTATGATCAATTAATAACATCTTTTATGGGTCAAGGATAAAGAAATGGCAGCACCCAAAGAGTGTAGAGTGATCAATTGCGAGCATCTCTAATTATGCTAACATCGGAATACTCTCTATATAAGGAGCCAACTTAGGACTTCTGACCAAGATGGAGGTGTAGGTAGACACACTGTGCCTCCTCTCACAAGCAGAAGGACAACAACAAATTTAAAAACAAAAATCGACCAGAACTGCCAGAATATCAAACTGTATGGAACTCCAACAACCAAGGAGTTAAAGAAGACCGGTAGGAGGGGCAGAGACGGGCAGCCTGGTGGAGAGGACTCACTGCCTGGGGGGAGGCGGTGGCTTGCAGACTGGGCAATCCCACATTTGTGTGCAGATAAGCCGGGAGGAACAACTGGGGAGTGAGACAGACCATGCAACCCAGGGCTCCAGCGCGGGAAAATAAAGCCTCAAAACCTCTGACTGAAAACACATCTGGGGGTTGAGGTGGCAGTGGAAGAAACTCCCAACCTCACAGGAGAGGTTGTTGGAGAGACCCATGGGATCACAGTATGTACACAAACCCACCCACAAGGGAATCAGCACCAGAAGGGCCCAATTTTCCTGTGGGTAGCGGGGAAGTAACTGAAGACTGCCAAAGAGCAGAGCAAGCCCAACTGTTCCTTCTCAGACCCCTCCCCCACAGACAGCATCACAACAGGCCTGCTATGGAGCCAAAAAAAAAAAAAAAAAAGGCCCAAATGTAAAAACAGATCAAAGCTCCAAGAAAAATACAACTAAATGAAAAAGAGCCAAACTATCAGATGCACAGTTCAAGCACTGGTTATCAGGATGCTCCAGGAACTCACTGGGTACTTCAACAGCATAAAAAAGACCCAGGCAGCAACGAAGGTTGCATTGTGTGAATTAAAGAAAAATCTACAGAAAACCAAGAGTGATGAATCATAGGGGTACCAGAAGGAGAATAGGAAGACCAAGAAACTGAAAACTTATTTGAACAAATAATGAAGGAGAACTTCCCCAATCTGGCAAAGGAAATAGGCTTCTAGGATGTCCAGGAAGCTCAGAGAGTCTCGGAGAAGTTGGACCCAAGGAGGAACACACCAAGGCACATCATAATTACATTACCCAAGATTAAAGATAAGAAGAGAATCTTTAAAGCAGCAAGAGAAAAGAAGAGAGTTACCTACAAATGAGTTCCCATTAGACTATCATCTGATTCCTCAAAAAATAAAAGCTTGCAGGCAAGAAGGGGCTGGAAAGAAGTATTCAAAGTCATGAAGAGCAAGGACCTACATTCGAGATTGCTATATCCAGCAAAGCTATAATTTATAGTAGAATGGCAGATAAAGTGCTTCCCAGTTAACGTCAAGTTAAAGTTCATCATCACCCAGCCCTTATTATGTGAAACATTAAAGGAACTTACCTAAGAAAAAGATCAAAAATACAAACAGTAAAATTACAACAAAGTCACAGCTATTAACAACTGAATCTACAACAAAAAAACAGAAGAAACTAAGCAAACAACTAGAACAGGAACAGAATCACAGAAATGGAGATCACATGGAGGGTTATAAGTGGGAAAGTGGGTGGGGGAGAGAGGGGGAAAAGGTACAGAGAATAAGTAGCAGAAATGGTAGGTAGAAAAAAGACAGGTGAAGGTTAAGAATAGTATTGGAAATGTAGAAGTCAAAGAACTTACATGTACAACATAGGAAATGCAGGTGGGAGGGTTGTGCAGGGTGGAGGGGAATAAAGTGGGGGGGAATGGGATAACTGTAATAGCATAATCAGATGTACATATTGGAAAAAGGGGACATATTGGAAATAATATAGAATTGGGTAGAAGCAATTTATGATAATTATAAGCACAATTCTATATCCTGTAATTGGACACACCAGTTATTGACAACATCTATTTATTTATTTATTTTTAAAGGGGGAAAAGGATGAAGAGAGTGAGAGAGAAACATTAATGTGTGGTTGCCTCTTATGTGCCCCCTACTAGAGACTTGGTCAGCAACCCAGGCATGTGTCCTGACTGGGAATCGAACTGGGGACCCTTTGGTTCTCAGGCTGGCACTCAATCCACTGAGTCACACCAGCCAGAGTGACAATGTCTCTTAAGATCATCTTTGAGTTTCTTAAAAGTATTTTATTGGAACCTTAAATGCATATTACTAAGTGAAAGAAGTCAACCTAAAAAGGCTACATATTCTATGATTCCAACTGGATAACATTCTGGAAAGGCAAGATGATGA
The DNA here is from genome assembly GCA_004026765.1 of Micronycteris hirsuta. NCBI lineage: Eukaryota > Metazoa > Chordata > Mammalia > Chiroptera > Phyllostomidae > Micronycteris > Micronycteris hirsuta. The sequence goes on along the minus strand of PVJI01002698.1, from coordinate 2,288 downwards.
AAATAATAAAAAGCTCAGTAGTTGCCATAGTAGGGTGAGGGGGGGAGATGAATAGACAGAGTAGAGGAGATTTTTAGGGCAGTAAAAATACTCTGCATGGTATTATAACGATGAATGTATATCGTTTTCATTTGTCCCAACCCATGAAACATACAACTCCAAGAGCGAACTGTAAGGTAAGCGTAGACTTTTAGGGGGTGATTATGATATGTCAATATAGATTCATCCTCAGTAAAAAAAAAAAAAGTTTTATTTTTGTGAATGATGTTGGTGATGGGGAGGCTATGCATGTGTGGGGGCAGAGAGCATATGGGAAATCTTTGTACCTCCCTCTTAATTTTGTTGTAAACCCAAAACTACTCCAAAAAATAAAGTCTTTTATTAAAAAAAAATAAGTATGCTAATACAGCCATATATCTAGGGAAGAGATCTCTAAAGAGATTAGGAAGGAGGGCAATAGTGATCTGGAATTTCCATTGCTGTGATGTAAAAATTATTCCAGCACTACTTTTCTGTGCTACAAAGGTTTTGCATGTTTTATATTAGGGTTGTTTCAGATTTTTCTGATGTGTGAATGTGTCTACCCATCCAAAGAGCGGCAAGCTCCTTCAAAGACAGAGATCTAATTTTCTTTCTCTTTGTGTTCCTCCCACAAGAACTTCCTGCAATCTTTTGCTCACAATAGCACTTCACCATCCATTAACAATTAAGTGTAAGTTAGCAACAAAAAGAAAACAGCTAACAATTCCTAAACCTCTACTGTGTTCTAGTAGCTTTGCAAATATTACAATAACTGCAGAATTTTACTTTCCATTGAGCACTTAACCTCGTGTTCTGAAAGGCAAGGTTCAAAGCTGGAAACCAGGAATTCCTGAGGGCTTTGTTCAAACTCAGCTTTGCCTCACTCCTAAGTTCTTTCTACAACTGGAATGGTTGCTCTAAAAATCAATTACTCTATGAATGAAAGTATATATTTATTATCTTATATATAAATGTATATGTATATAAATATAAAAATAGTCATTGGGTTTGAATGCCTACATTAGTAAACCTGCATTCATTCATTATTACCTACGCACTGAAGCATTTCTCTTGTCATCCATTCACCTGCAATTTAGTTCTGTGAAAGTGAGACTATATTCTGCAATAATTCTATGTGGCTTTGCAATTAATGAAAAAGGAGGCTTGGTTCTGGAGCTGATATTTTCTCCAAATGTTGTCAGTTAGCTAATGCTCAAAGCTGGCTGGCCCTGGGTTTTCCTGATAAAAACAGAAGGCATACATTTTCAGCCAAGGGAACACTTTGTTCCTAGAACTTTACCTAAATGCAATAAAAATGACGTACGAGACAAAATATTCACTGGACTGAAAATTCTCTAAGGCAACCATTTGTCACATTCAACTCTAAGCATAAAACAAAGTAGGCATTCAATAAACTCTTAAGCCTAGTGAACTTAAACACAACAAAGTGTGAAAAATGAGGACAACTGTAACTGAACAATAAAAAATAAAAATAAAAATAAATAAATAATGAACCTAATCCTCTTAAAAAGACAATAAAGTGTGTTTTCTCTTCTTTTTACCAAAAAGGTAAGAAGACTAATTAGTTATGGTTTAATTGCATCTACATACAGGAAAAAGATTTTGAAAATACTGTCCGCAAATAGCCACGCAAGAAAAGTTAATCAGACTACATCAGAGAGGACGCGGTTCCTTGCACCGTGTCCTCCACTGCCGCTGCTTTTTGCTGAGTAGAGCAGACCTTTAGGTGTTTCTGTCTTACCCATTCCACATGCACCAATCAAAGCACATCATTCTTTGGCTGACACTACTTTTATCCCAGAAAGACTGATCTAGAAGATTACAAATTATTCTTTCTTCAAGGAAATATTCAACTTTATCCCACCTCTTCTCAAATAATTTAGACCTATAGAACATCATAGAAAAAAATAACCTAAAACTCAAAACATGGACTTCTTGAGGACTCAAGACCTCTGATAAATGCATCATCCAAATGACAGAAAAATGCTCCATGTAACATAGCAAGAAATGCATTGTAGAGACTGCCCACATACACACACACCCAGCAGGCCATCTGAAGCAATAATCTCCTAGCCTCTTGGGAGACTGACCATCTATAAATGCCAAACTGATTTGTAAAGCAATTGGCAATCTGACCATGAAGTGTATGCATCAAAACACACCTGTATGTGAAAGGGCAAGGATCCTAAACGCTTAGAAACTTCTAAATCAAATTTATCAGTTTAAAAAACTATATTACAAGGCCA